>SNVD02005410.1:0-225541 GCA_013180625.2 Boswellia sacra
TAAACAATTGTTGGAGAGCCAATTAAATAAGATCGAAATTTGTCCAATGCAAATACTACTGCAAGTAGTTTTTTCTCAGTTGTTGTGTAATTCATTTGTTCATCATTTAAAGTCCTACTTGTATAGTATATTACATAAGGCTTACCTTCTTTTTTTTGTCCTAAGACAGCACCAACGGCATAGTCACTTGCATCACACATCAATTCAAAAGGCAAGGACCAATCAGGAGATTGCATAATTGGAGCAGTTGTTAAAAGTCCAATTAGTGTATCAAAGGCATTTTGACATTCTTGAGTACATTCAAAGGAAGTATATTTTATTAAGAGGTTACAAAGAGGTTTAGATATAGCACTGAAATTTCTTATGAACCTCGTATAAAATCCAGCATGCCCTAAGAATGAACGAACCTCTTTAACTGTTTGTGGTGGAGGCAAATGGGAAATTAATTCCACTTTTGCTTTATCCACTTCAATTCCTTTAGAAGACACCACATGACCTAAAACAATTCCTGAAGTGACCATATAATGACATTTTCCCAATTCAAAATAAGACCTTTTTCTACACACCTTTTTAGGACTTTTTCTAAATTTTCAAGACAATTATCAAAAGAGTTTCCAAAGATAGTTAAATCAACCATGAAAACTTCTAAACAATGCTCAACCATGTCACTGAAAATGCTTAACATGCATCTTTGAAAAGTGGCTGGGGCATTACAAAGTCCAAACGGCATTCTCCTAAATGCAAAAGTGCCAAAGGGGCACGTGAATGTGGTCTTTTCTTGGTCTTCAAGTGCAATGGGGATTTGAGAGTAGCCTGAGTATCCATCAAGAAAGCAGTAGTAGGGGTTTCCTGCTACTCTTTCAAGAATTTGGTCAAGAAAGGGTAAGGGAAAATGGTCTTTTCTAGTGACAGCAGTTAATTTTCTATAATCAATGCACATCCTCCAACTAGATGAGACACGAGTTGGCAATAATTCACCCTTTTCATTTTTAACCACTGTGATGCCAGATTTTGTAGGTACTACTTGTGTAGGGCTTACCCACTTACTATCAGAAATAGGATTGATAATTCCCACATCAAGTAGTTTGAGAACTTCAGCCCTAATGACCTCTTTCATGTGTGGATTTAATCTCCTTTGAGGTTGTTGAGATGTTTTGGCATTTTCTTCTAAATGTATTCTATGTGTGCAAATTAAAGGTTAATGCCTTTTATATCTTTTAAAGTCCACCCTAATTGCATTTTTATGCTATTCTTAAGCACTTCTATCAACCTACTTGTTGCTCGCATGTGAGGGATGAAGAAATTACCACGCGAGATGTCTGATTTCCCCAAGGAATGCATATTACAGCCTTCAGGTAGAGCTCAATTCTAGTCTTGGGAGCTCATCTTCCTTGTTCATTCATTTGCCCCAATTCTTCAAATCTTATTTTGAGCCTTTTTCCATCACCTGTGCACAATCCAAAAAGAGGGGCATTATATCAGAAAGATCAAGAGACTCTAGTTCCATGCTTGATCATGAATTCACATAAGGAATTTCCAAAGGTCAGAAGAACTCCCTTTTTGGATGTGATCTTCCACAATAGATTCAATTACATTTGCTTCATCAACTTCATCTTCTTCTTCATTTGGTTGTTTGCACATATTAAAAACATTAAGTTCTAATGTCATGTTCCCAAATGATAGCTTCATTACTCCATTCCTGCAATTAATCAAAGCATTAGAAGTAGCTAGAAATGGACGCCCTAAAATAATAGGAATTGAATTGCTTACTTCCACTGGTTGTGTGTCCAAGACGATAAAATCCACTGGGTAAATGAATTTATCGACTTGAACTAACACATCTTCTACTATTCCTCTTGGTACTTTAATTGATCTATCAGCAAGCAAAAGAGTGACAGACGTTGGTTTTAACTCACCTAGATTGAGTTTTTGAAAAACTGAGTATGGAAGCAAATTCATACTAGCACCAAGATCAAGTAAAGCTTGTTCAATTTTATGGTCTCCAATAACACATGAAATTGTATGACAACCTGGATCCTTATATTTCACTGTATTATTATTTTGAAGAATAGCACTTACTTGCTCGGCTAGAAATGCCTTCTTTTTCACATTTAGTTTTCTTTTCACAGTGCACAAGTCTTTCAAAAATTTTGCATAAGAAGTTACCTGTTTGATCACATCAAGCAAGGGAATGTTGACCTTTACCTGTTTGAAAATTTCAAAGATTTCAGAATTGTGATTTGGCTTCTTTGGTGTAGCTAATGCTTGAGGAAATAGAGGCACAGATGAGGATTTGGTTTCTTCTTCGCTAGGTGTTGGGTTGGCAGCCTCTTCCTGTCCTTTATAGATCGATTCTTCTTCTTTCTCACAAGGATTAGGAATGTGTTTTTCAACAACCTTACCATTGCGAAAGGTCATGACTGACCTGGCTTGGTCAAAATAATGGTTATTTGAATTCCCTACATTTGAGTTAGATTGATCTTTGGGGTTTTGCAATGTTTGAGAAGGAAATTTTCCTTTCTCTTGGATTCTACATGTAGATGCAAATTTTGCAAGAGTTTCTGACAAATTTGATAGTGTTTGAGTAGTTTGACTATTGAAAGTCTCTTGCTTTGTAATAAATGAATGCAATGTTTCTTCAAAGTCATTCCTAGGAGGAGGAGCATATGCATGATCATGAGAATTTTGAAAATTTTGTCGTGTTTAAAAAGGGACTTGTGAAGATTGTGCATGATTATCATTTTTTCAACTAAAATTTGGATGATTTCTCCAACCAGGATTGTAGGTTTGTGAATATGGATTGTGATTTGGCCTTTTGAAAGTGTTCAAGGCATGGCTTCTTCATGGAGACATTCCCTAAAGGCAGGCAAAGTTGGACAATTATCAGTAGAATGGTCATTGTCATCACAGATGTTACAGACATTTTCTTGAATAGATTTCAATTGACCACTCTTTTTCATCTCTAAAGCCTCGACTTTTCTAGCTAGGGATGCGAATTTGGCTTGAAGGTCATGGTTTTCCCTAAGGTTGTAAATACCTCTATTGGATGTCGAGGTTTGGGCCTTGCTTGGTACCTCATAGGTGCCAGCAGTATCCCAATTTTGTGCCTTTTCTGCTAAGGAATCTAGGAAGTCAAGTGCTTCCTCAGGGTCTTTTTCTTTAAATTCTCCTCTACACATTAACTCTACTAGTTGCCTATCTTGAGGTGTTAACTCTTCATAGAAGTGTGCAACTATTCTCCAAGTTTCGAAACCATGGTGAGGACAGGTATTAAGTAGTTCCTTATATCTATCCCAACATTGGTAAAGGGTTTCCCCTTGTTTCTGAGAGAAATCATAAATTTGTCTTTTAAGAGAATTTGTTCTATGGGTAGGAAAAAATTTTTTCAAAAATTGTTGTTTCATCTCATCCTATGAACTGATGGAATTCGACCTCAAATTTTGTAGCCATGTTCTAGCTTTATCTTTTAAAGAAAAAGGAAAAAGCTTTAATCTAATGGTGTTTATGCTACAATTGGGTCAGTGTAGTAGCTACATACTCTTCAAAGATGTTTTCAAGTGTGAAATATGGGTCTCCATGTCAAAGGACAGGAAAGTGGGTGAAGTCGAATAAAAACTGGTTTGATAATTGAATGGCTTGAATCTGGAGGGAGAACTACACAGATGGTGCAATGTCCTACCGGATTCATGTAGTCTTGAGGGTTTTCGTTGGTTTGATCATTTGTTGCGAAACGGTGTGCCCCTTATCCGTGAATATTCCCATGATTGTCGCCATTGTTTTCCTAAGGAAGATGATGTTTTCTTAACACGTCTACCATAGATGTTCGTGACCAAATTTTATGCACGAGAAAGAGATAAGAAGGGAGAGGAAAAGAGAAACACACAAAAAAATAAAAAATTTAGATCTAAGATGAGAAAAGAGAATACTTACAAATTTGCACGCCAATTTTTACCTTCCCCGGCAACGGCGCCAAAAACTTGACACATCCGAAAAAGGATTGTCTCCCAAGTATATGAGTGTCGAAGTAATAAAACCCGTTGAGACCGGGGTCGATCCACGAGGAAGGGAATTTAAGCGTTACAAATTATAAGCTAAACAAATGTGATATGGATGATTCAAAGAGGTGACATGATAATATCAACAAGTATGTAAGATGGTAGGTGGTATTACCGACCATTCAAATATAAAACAAAAAGCAAGAGGAGGTAAAACCATCCATGGAAATAGGTGGTATAACCAACCATCGTAAATTAAAGAACAATTTCATAAGGTGGTAGAACCTACCATAGTAAATAAATAAAAAGTTCATAAACAATAAAATAATTAAAATACAAGAGGAATTAACACAATAACAATGAAGGCTAAGGTTAGGGGATCCGCCCTTGATATTTCAAATAAGGATAATTAACCATTTTAGTTATATGAATTATATTTGTTTCATTACCAATATTTATACCACTTCTTGTAAATGGTTTCAAGAATCCAATGTGCCAATCATCATATGTCTACAACAAATCAAGGTTCCTAACTAGATTCGTGTCAGTAAGGAAGAACCATGCATCATCTAGAAAGGATCCAAGCATTTGATGTGCCAAGGATTGTCGACAATGGATCAAGACCTCCACTTTACGAGTGGTGTCATGATTGATTAAGAAATTAAATATAAATCATATTGAATAAACATTATAAGATTAGATTATTAAGCACATATTAAGAGTTAGAGAATCCTTATTCTCATATCAAGGGTTTCACCCTTTCACCTTAGCAAAAGAGAAATTAGAAGAACATTATAATAGAAAGAAAATAAAATGCAAGAAAAAGGGAATTCATTAATAACATAAACACACAAAACACAATACAAGATCCTAGCCAAAGCCAAAATGTTCCAGCCAAGGCCAAGATGCCCTAATTGGTCACAAGGCACCTCTATTTATAGATACATCCAGGGGCAAACTTGTCAAATTACAAGGGCATAATTGTCAAATATTAGTTGTAAATATCTTTGACAATTGGGATCATTAGGCACCGACTTTGACCATCAATTTTGACATCGCAATGTTGTGAATTTTAATCACATGTCTTCATGAAAGTTGTAGATATTTCTCTCAGCTTTCTAGAACATATTGATTTGCACAATTTGGATACGTATTTTTGGAGATACGGTCCAAATACTGAGGCCTGGTCAGACTGGGCTGAGACTGTAGATGGGTTCACTTCAAGCCCAATTTTGGTCCATTAAGAGCCCGAATTTGATGATACTTGTGAAATACAATCTTGTAGACAATTAAATCATCTTTCCAAAACATTAAGAATTGCACCATTCTGATCTATAAATAGAGAGTTATGCCCATTTTACCGAACCTGTAACAAAACCAAAATTAAGAGAAATTAATTCCAAAGATGCAATTGCTACAAATATGCTTAAGTTGAGGAATTTAATGACACTATTAATGCAATATGATGAACTAAACTCTATTAAAATGCCAATTTAAGTAGTCATTAAAGAGTTTCTCCAATCCTCGAATTTAAGGCTAAATCGGTCAATTTCAACTCCACCTACAGAATTTGACCTTGCACGACACACTTCCCTCCCATCTTCTTGCAGTTCAATCAAATCTGAATCGGAAGCAATGGCGATGGAAAACGATCGGACTCTTAAGGAGTTAGCGGCTCCAATTATTGATCAACAACCGCTATGCATAAGCACCAATTCTGAGATAGATTTTGAACTTAAATCTGGACTGATTCATCTCTTACCTACATTTCATGGTTTTACAAGAGAGGATCCGAACAAACACCTCAAAGAATTTCATGTGGTATGCTCAAGTATGAAGCCAACCGGCGTTTCTGAAGAGCAAATTAAATTGAGAGCTTTCCCATTCTCATGAGCAGATTCGGCAAAAGATTGGCTATACTATCTACCACCAGGTACCATTACCACTTGGAATGAGATGAGTAAACTCTTTTTGGAGAAATACTTTCCAGCCTCAAAAGTTACAAATATTAGAAAAGATATTAGTGGCATTCGACAACACAGTGGAGAATCACTTCATGAATATTGGGAGAGATTTAAAAGGTTATGTGCTAGCTGTCCAAACCACCAAATTAGTGATGGACTCCTAATTCAATATTTATATGAGGGTCTCTTACCAATGGAAAGGAGTATCATTGATGCTGCTAGTGGTGGAGCACTAGTTAATAAAACACCGAACGTGGCAAGACGTTTGTTTAGTGACATGGCAGCGAACTCCCAACAATTCAGCAGTCAATTTGAGCCACAACTACCAAAAAGAGTAAATGAGGTAAGTACTTAAAATATTGAACAACAACTTTGTGAACTTACCTCTCTTGTAAAAAAAATGGCTGTAGGACATATGCAGCAATATTATGCATGTGGGGTATGTTCTGCCATGGACCATCCAACCGACATGTGTCCAACTTTGCAAGAAGGAGATACAGAACAAGCCAATGCCATGGGTGTATTTCCAGGACAACTAAGGCAAAGGTATGACCCTTTCTCCAATACTTACAATGCTGGATGGAGAGATCACCATAATTTAAGATATGCGAATCGTCAACCAATTGTCCCAAATGCCATACCAAATCGACCACCAGGTTTCAATCAAACAAGGGTGCAGCAACCATTTCAAGCACAACCACAACCCGCACCACAACCAGCTACACAAAATTCAGGTATGTCTCTCCAGCATATTGTTAAAACACTTGCCACTAACACAATGCAATTTCAGCAGGAAACTAGGGCAAGTATCCAAAACCTGGAAAGTCAAATAGGGCAATTGGCCACTAACATGAGCAAATTTGAGAGTCAAAGCTCAGAAAAATTACCATCTCAGCCAGTGATCAATCCAAGAGAGAATGCTAGTGCTGTAACTTTGAGAAGTGAAAAGTAATTAGAGATTCCACCAAAGAAATCACAAATTGATGAAGGGGATGATACCACTTCTACCATGAACAAAACATCCACTTCTAAGGTAAATCCTAAAACTTCCATTCATTCATATGTTACCCCTCCACCTTTTCCCAGCAGATTTGCAAAATCAAGGAAGGAGGAACAAGAACAAGAAATCCTGGAAACTTTTCGCAAGATCGAGGTAAACATACCACTTCTGGATGCTATCAAGCAAGTGCCTCGTTATGCAAAATTTCTCAAAGAGTTATGCACCAACAAGAGGAAGTTGAAAGGAAATGAGAAGGTAAGTGTGGGGAAAAATGTTTCAGCTGTATTGCAAAGAAAAATTCCTCCGAAATGCAAAGATCCAGGTACGTTCACCATTCCATGCACCATTGGTAATACCAAGTTTGAAAGAGCTATGTTAGATTTAGGAGCATCTATTAATGTCATGCCATATTCTATTTATGCTTCTTTGAATCTTGGACCCCTTGCGGAAATTGGTATTGTAATTCAACTTGCTGATCGTTCTAATGCATATCCCAAAGGAGTTGTGGAAGATGTGCTTGTGCAGGTAAATCAATTGGTTTTTCCAGCAGACTTCTATGTTCTGGAAATGGAGGATGAGACATCTACCAATCCAACACCGATTCTTTTGGGGAGGCCATTCTTGAAAACTGCCCGAACGAAGATTGATGTTCATGATGGCACTCTCACCATGGAGTTTGATGGCGAGGTGATTCGTTTCAATATTTTTGAGGCAATGAGGTACCCTAGTGACTTGCATTCTGTTTTTGCAGTGGATGTTATCGATTCTTTGGCACAACAACTTTTTGAGTTAACTCGCAAGGATGCGTTGGAAGTAGCCATTAGTGAGCACATAGGGGCAGAAAATTCCAGAGAATCGAGGAAGTTGATACAAGTGTCTAAAGAAGTGGAGGAAGCTGTGGCAAGCTTGGATGAGACTATAGCTATCACCACAAATAGGTATGATGTTTCGTACAGTGAATTGCCTTTATCTAATGAGAAACTTTTTCCTTCTGTGATGAAAGCACCTGTCTTGGAGCTTAAGCCTCTTCAAGATCATTTGAAACATGTATTCTTGGGTGAGAAGGATACTTTGCCAGTCATAATAGCCAAGGGCCTTACACCATTGCAAGAAGAGAAACTCATCCGATTGCTTCGAGATCACAAAACAGCCATTGGGTGGACAATTGCTGACATCAAAGGTATTAGCCCAGCCATATGCATGCACCGTATCTTATTAGAAGAAGGATCTAAGCCCACTCGAGAAGCACAGCGGAGGTTGAATCCTCCAATGATGGAAGTTGTCAAGAAAGAAATCCTGAAATTGTTAGAGGTGGGTGTGATTTATCCAATTTCGGACAGCAAGTGGGTGAGTCCAGTCCAAGTTGTTCCGAAGAAATCTGGTGTTACGGTGGTTAAGAATGACAATAATGAGCTAGTTCCCACTCGTATCCAAACCGGGTGGCGAGTTTGTATTGATTATCGAAAGCTCAATTCTGCAACTCGCAAGGATCACTTTCCTTTGCCATTCATTGATCAAATGCTGGAGAGATTAGCAGGTCATTCTCATTATTGTTTTCTTGATGGCTATTCAGGATATAATCAGATTGTCATTGCCCCTGAGGATCAAGAGAAAACTACATTCACATGCCCATTCGGTACATTTGCCTATCGACGCATGCCATTCGGTCTTTGCAATGCCCCTGCCACTTTCCAAAGGTGTATGGTAAGTATTTTCTCTGATTATGTTGAGAACATTATTGAGGTTTTTATGGATGACTTTAGTGTTTTTGGTGATTCTTTTGATAAATGCCTTGACAACCTTACCCTTATACTTCAAAGATGTATAGAAACAAACCTTGTTCTGAATTGGGAGAAATGTCATTTTATGGTAGATCAGGGTATAGTTTTGGGACATGTTATTTCTGCTAAGGGTATAGAGGTTGATAAATACAAGATAGATCTTATATGTTCCTTACCACCTCCCACAAGTGTGCGGGATATTCGTTCGTTTCTTGGTCATGCAGGTTTCTATCGTAGATTCATCAAAGATTTCTCAAAGATAGCATTACCCCTTTGCAGATTATTACAGAATGATGTGACCTTTGAATTTGATGAGAAATGCAAAGAGGCATTTGAGAAACTGAAGGAACTCTTGACTTCAGCTTCAGTAATCCAATCTCCTAATTGGAATCATCCATTCGAGATCATGTGCGATGCAAGTGACTACGCTGTGGGTGCTGTTTTGGGTCAACGAATTGGCAAAATTCCACATGCCATTTATTATGCATCTCGGACTTTAAATGATGCTCAACTTAATTATTCTACCACTGAGAAAGAGCTGCTAGCGGTTATTTTTGCTTTAGAAAAGTTTCGATCTTATTTGATTGGTACTAAAGTAACCGTTTATTCTGCTCATGCAGCTTTGAGGTACTTGCTCACAAAGAAAGATGCAAAACCAAGGCTTATCAGGTGGATACTCCTTTTACAGGAATTTGACTTGGAGATCAAAGATAAGAAGGGAAGTGAAAACTTAGTTGCAGACCATCTCAGTCGCATTGTCCACGATAAGAATGCACTGCCATTACAAGAAAGTTTTCCAGATGAACAATTGTTGTCTCTAAATGTAGTAGCCCCTTGGTATGCAGATATTGTCAACTACTTAGTTACAAAGAAGCTACCACATGACTTGACTCGAGCTCAAAAGAGACAGATCAAGAAAACATGCCAAATATTATCATATGGGATGATCCATACTTATAGGGAAACATGTTCTGATCAAGTGATAGAAGGTGTGTTCTGAATCTGAATTTAATTCAATTTTGAACTTCTGTCATCTTATGCATTTGGTGGCAGTCACTTCAGACCAAAAAGAATAGGCCCTGAAAATTTCTGATTGTGGATTCTACTGGCAATCATTGTTCAAAGGATGCTATCTGTTCTGCAAAGCTTGTGACCGTTGTCAAAGGACAGGTAATTTAAGTGCCAAAAATCAAATGCCACAACCCCCTATACTTATTGTTGAGATTTTTGATGTGTGGGGTATTGATTTCATGGGTCCTTTTCCTTCATCTTTTGGTAATATTTACATTATACTTACTGTGGATTATGTTTCTAAATGGGTGGAAGCAAAAGCTATGAGAACTAATGATTCTAAAGTTGTTGTAGATTTTGTGAAATCTAACATTTTTGCGAGATTTGGAACACCAAGAGCCATGATTAGCGATAGAGGGACACACTTCTGCAACAGATCATTTGAAGCCTTGCTCAAGAAATACAACATCACTCACAAGTTGTCTACTGCATATCATCCACAAACTAGTGGTCAAGTTGAAGTTTCAAATCGAGAAGTCAAGTCCATTCTCGAGAAGACAGTGAATCCGAACCGAAAAGATTGGAGCCTACGATTGAATGATGCACTTTGGGCATACCGGACTGCTTACAAGACACCTATTGGTATGTCTCCGTACAGGTTAGTCTATGGTAAGCCATGTCACCTTCCGGTAGAGCTCGAACACAAAGCATGGTGGGCAGTAAAGCTTTGTAACATGGAGATGGATGCTGCTGGAGAACAAAGGAAGCTTCAACTGCAAGAATTGGAAAACTTAGAAATGATGCCTATGAGAATTCCAGAATTTACAAGGAGAGAACTAAGGCATTTCATGATAAAATGATCTCCAGGAAGAATTTTGAAGTGGGACAGAAAGTTCTTTTATTTCATTCTCGCCTCAAGTTATTTCCAGGTAAATTACGATCTCGATGGGTTGGACCTTTTGTTATTACTAATGTTTTTCCCCATGGTGCAGTGGAAATCAAGAGCTTAAAAACGGATAAAGTATTCAGGGTGAATGGGCACAGGTTGAAGCCTTACTATGAGAATTCAGTGATGCACGACATCGATGAGGTACCTCTCTACGAGCCAACTTATCTTGATGGGTAAGGACAGATAACGTCAGGCTGAGGATGTTAAACTAAGCGCTTAGTGGGAGGCAACCCAATGTTTTTGAAATATAAATAAAAAGAGACAAAGAAAAGAAGGTAGTATTGATCAATTTTTGTGTTTCGAGGAGATTCCTCTCATGGGCTATTATAATTGATCAGGTTTTATCTCTCTTTGCCATTTGTCTCATTTGCTTTGTTGTTTGTTTTTGACTTTCATTTGCTCTTGTGTTTTTATTTCTTTTATGTGTCTCTATTTTCTTTTCTTTTCTTTTCTTTTCTTGTGTTTAATTTGATCATTCCGTGCTTCAAGTTCAGTTGTGCAACAGCTTGAGGAAACATTCAAACGGGAGTTGAAGCCATTGTTCGAAGGTTTGAAACGTGCATATCTGGGAGAAGAACAAACTCAATCGCTTTATTGGTAATATCTCTCCTTTTCTTCTCTTCAATGGATGCCGATATCTTTTTGTCGAACCTTCGTAAATATTTTCCTTCGCTTCCTCAAAATGCTGTGTTTAAAATTTATAAAGTACGGATGACTAGAATTTGGGCGTTGATGCTCCTAAATGTGCCTGCTGATATCCGATGGCTTATCGAAGCCAAGGTGAGACTGTCCGATGAGCCGGACATTAATCTCGCAAAATACATGCCTGGTCTAGGAAAGAGCTACTACGCCAAGAGGCGAAGAGCGAAGAGGTTACAAGTATGTATAAATGTGCTAGATGGAATTGTAACCAGACTTGTCGTTCATTAGGTTTTGTGTCCAGGAATAGAGAAGATAAACTGTCATTATAAGAATGGTTTGAGTAATGAGCTCGCTGGATAATGTTTTGTTAAACTCTCGAGTCACTGCTTGTGGACGTGCTTCAGCTGTGAGCTTGGCTTAAAATCTATGGACACAATTCGTGAGAATTGCAGTGTTATGTCTAGGGAATCTGACTAAAAACGACCTTGTTTGCCAGTGTAAAAAAAACTGGTGGGAAGCAAATCCCGAATCATAAAGGCGTTTTCAGCCTGTACTGGACGTAAAACCAGAGGAAGATGTGAGCCACAAATCACAAACTCTGTATATGTGAATGTGTGTTTGTTGTCGAGAATTTTTTTCTTGTTTCGTTTGATCTGATTATCAATGTTGTTTTGTGGTGTTGTGTTTGTTGATTTTGTTTGTTTTAATTTCAAGTTTTCTTTTTGACAAACAATAGACGTACACTATGGCATAAGTACACGTGGGAGACAAGTGTTGCGGTTTTGTCAAACCCTGTCAAAAGTATATTTCCATTTTTCATGCTTCACGTGGGAGACAAGTGTGAGGTTTTGTCAAACCCTGCCGAAAGCATATCTCATTTTTTCAAATCTTGGGGCGATAAATCTGCATCGAGCAACCCCCACCGAAATTATGTCCCCATGTGTCAAATTTGAGAGCTTTAGTGTGTATATATCCATTCTGCATGTTTTCAAATGTCATTTTATAACCTGTCTTGCACTTGAATCGTATAATACCTAACGTGCATTATTGTCTTACACAAGTTTAGAGCACTTGTAGAAATGGAGAAAACACCAATTCGGCGATTCCAAAATATATGCGTAGTTTGTGGATCGCAATTTGGTAAAGATGGAGAGTTTACAACAGCAGCTCTTGATCTTGGTAGGACATTAGCTGCGAGGGGTATTCAATTGATTTATGGAGGGGGTAGTCTTGGGTTAATGGGGTGTGTGTCGACAGCTGCATCCCTAGGAGGGAGCAAAGTTCTCGGCATTATCCCTAAACCATTAGCTGTACGAGATATCGTAGGCAACACAATCGGGGAAGAGTTACAGGTCTCTAGTATGCATGAGCGTATTGCAAATATGGTTGTTAAGTCCGATGCATTTATAGCTTTGCCTGGTGGTTATGGTACATTAGAGGAGATATTTCAAATCACCTCTTGGGCACAGCTAAACATCCATCGGAAACCCATTGGTTTGTTAAATGTCAATAATTTCTTTGATGGTTTGTTGTCCTTTCTTGATCAAGCTGTAGAAAAAAACTTCATCTCACCGTCGGCGAGGCAAATCCTGGTTACAACTTCAACTGCAGGGGAGTTAATTGATAAACTACAAGAATTCGTCTATTCGCCTGATCCAACAACGGCTCGGATAGATTGGTTTGGAGAAGGCAATAAGAGGCGTAAACTGGATTTAACGCTCCATCTGTAATCTCTATCTGCTGGTTTGCTTCATTTTCGTTTACTTTCTCTTTATTGTGTTTATTTGAGTTTTTTTTATGTCATTTCTTTTGAGTTTTTTTTTTCAGGTTGTTTCTTTCACCGCAGGTAATATTTTCTAATCTTTGCTTTTAGAGTGGTGGCTTAAAAAGTTTAAATTCTCTTGAAACGCATTCTGGATCTCTTCAATCCATAATGGCTGAATAAGGAGGCTAACTTCTAAACTTTTTAGACCCATTCTAACTAACTTGTTTTTGTTTGCTGACTTGTTGAACTTTGTTATTTTATGAGTGAGTTTAGTTTTGCGCAATTTAGAGTTGTTATGTGTTTTTATCTTTATCAGTTTCGATTCAAAAAAAACAATTGTAGAAAAACCTGAGAATGGCTGAATATGGGGCTTTCTTTAACCCTTGAAACGCATTCTCTCTAAATAAATCTGTAGTTTATTTATTTCGTGTTGTTTGAAGTGTCTTGTTTCTTGTTTTTGTTCTTTATAATAAAGGTATATAGGCTGGAAACCTTAAGTCTGCGGGCTACTGGTCCTAAGGATTGTTGAAATATACAATCTTGACTCAGGTGTAACAACGCCACGTACCTCTTTTCTTGCATTTTGTGGGTCGATGATAAGATAATGATTGAATTAAGAATAACTCTTGGAAAATGATAAATGATGCATGGATCTGTGTGCTTGAAATGTTTATTGGTTTTCGCTTTGCTTTTGATTCCTTGCGCAACATTGAGCACTGGGCTATTATCACTGAGTTATTTGTTCACTTAGAGAAAGTTTATGTAATTTAAATGTTTCTTCAGATTTCAATGAATTCTAGAACTTGTTTGATGGTCACTCGAGGCGAAATCCTAGGCTGTGCAACATTGGGGAAATGATTTAGGCCATCTTTGGACCGTTTGAGCCTTAATAGCCAACCTTGACTGAAATTGATCCCTAGTTACCCCTTTGAGCCTCTGTAAGACTTTTTCTTTGTTAACTCACTAAAAGATTTCCTAACCTAAAATGAATTTGTTCCAAACAGTTTATCCCTTACCTATGAGCATGTAGATCATTCACAATTAAATTCTGAGCTATGTTCTGGTTTTGGGAAGTTAGAGGAGGTTGGGATGTGTCATGAGCAATGCAAGTGAGTTCTATTATGTTTGTAAAAAAAAAAGAAAAAAGAAAAAAAAAGCTAATCTGTACTTATCGTCCACGTACTTACACATTGAGGACAATGTGTTGTTTAAGTGTGGGGGAGGGGAAGTGTAATAAAAAAAAGAAAAAAAGAAAAAAAAAGAGAACAAAAGAAGAAGAATAAGAGATCTATACCCTTAAGTGTTCTTAAAAAAGAATGAAACAACAAAGTGTGGGGGTGTAGTTTTCTTTTGTTTTCTGGAAAAAAAAAAAAAAAGATTGAGTGTTCTAAATAAGTTTGGGGGAGTAACCTGGTGAATTGAAATGAAGTTGTGTTATAGGGTTGAGCTCTACATAGTCTTGAATGATTTATGTGTTTGTGGGTGATTTGAGCCAAATTATTATCCTTTATCATACCTTCACCCAAGCCAAACGTTACAAGCTTAATAAAGTCCTACTTGATCCTTGGTGTTGTGCATGTCTACATTAGTGGAGAGTGACTTGAAAAGCAGGCCTATGGAGTTCATTTATACACACATCTTCAATATTAAATATGATTCATTTTTATGCATAAACTCATCCGGGTTACAAGTGATTAGGTGAGAATGGCTCTACACACACACACTTGAGGAATTGAAGTGAAGCGAAACTAATCTTTGAGATAAAATTCTTGATCAAGTGCATTATTTTGAAGTTTTCCTTGGGTTATAATTAAGTACAATCTTTGAGGCCTATTTGCAAGATGAAGCATTGTGTGTTTTAATTTTTTTTGATTCTGTTTCGGTTTAGTTTTATTTCATATTGTCGTAGTTGCTCGAGGACTAGCAAAGTCTAAGTGTGGGGGAATTTGATAGTGTCTATTTATATATCATTTTCATATCAATTCGTCCATGTTTCTTTGCTATATTCCTTGGTATTTTTATGTTTTTGTGTGGTTTTGATGTTTGTAGGAGTTTTGGAGCAACTTGCACAAAAATGGAGTAAAACCCTTCATTTTCACCTCTGCTAGTCAACCATCTTCTCGGATTTAATTGTATTGATATACAATGAACCCGATGACATATCATATACCGTTGAAAAGCTCTCGAAGTCTACTTTTTGGAGAAATTTACGGTTTATGAATCCATTCAGTGTACCGAAAGTTGTAATCAAAACAGTGTGAGAAGTGTAGAAATGTAATTCCACACATCACTGTAGCATGTATAATACGGGACACTGTAGCACGTTACTGTAGCAGAGTATTTAAACACATTTTAGGGTTTTATTTTCATAACTTGAAGAGGGGAAAACGTGGGAGGAGGCTGCATTTCTGGATTTCTCTCATCCCTTGGAGTTCTTGAAGGAGAAAGAAGATTTTGAAAGAGGAGGAACTACAATTCCAAGAAGATTCATCTACAAAGAAGATTTTCAAAGAATTTGCTAAGTTCTTTCTTTCCTTTTCAATTCTGGAATTTCTCTGTATTGTATTTGTTATTCTGATTGAATATGTGTAACTAAATCTGAATTGGTTGAGGGTGATTTCAAAGCCCTTGATATGGATTTTGTGAGTTGATTGTGTAAGAAATTGTTATCCAATTCTCTAATTGAAGTTGCTTGTATTTTCCCATATCTAATGCTTATGATTGCTTACTGATTGTATTTGGAATGGCCAACTGAATATAATCTGTTGTTGTCTATTGCTAGATTAGAAATCTTGATCCGTAATTGTCATGAATTTCCAATCATTAGTAGCAAAATTGTGATCAGAGATTGCAATTGGAAAATACAACCTAGGTTAAATAATCCGAACTT
Source organism: Boswellia sacra (assembly GCA_013180625.2). Lineage (NCBI taxonomy): Eukaryota > Viridiplantae > Streptophyta > Magnoliopsida > Sapindales > Burseraceae > Boswellia > Boswellia sacra. The sequence goes on from SNVD02005410.1 coordinate 15,998, forward strand.
GTGTGATTATTGCTTAGATCAACCTATCTTTCTCATCGTAATGCTTCCATTGAATTAAACTAAGAGAGCTTGTTCTAGGTTGTTTAATGGATAGAGATTAAATAAAGAGCTTGTTTTATTTAACAACAAAGTAAGGAAAGATTGGGATAACAGAGCTTGTTGTTATCTACGGTTGATAACTTCAATGCTGTAATTGGATTACAATTCTAGGTTAATTCACAAATTCATATCTTGTGGCAGAGAATGAACTCTTAACCAAGTGTCTCTCATTGATTTTTCACTCCATTTAACTTTGCTTTGTGTTATTCTTCATTTGCTTTGGTATTAAGTTTAGTTAATCAATCAACAAAACCCCCCTTGTTTAGTTTATTATTGCTGGAAAATAACAAATTCAATTAGAATCAATCCTCGTGGGAACGATATCTACTTATCACTTTATTACTTGTGCGACTAGTATACTTGCTAGTTTCGAACGCATCAAGATCTCTTGGTGATATTGAACTAAAAATCTCATTTTCAGTTAATGTATAGTAATAATATGTTTAAAGTGTTGTCCTTCTGACTGTCATCTATGATGTAGTACTATAAGCAAACACAGCTAGAAACCATGGCTAGTGAGAAAGCTGCAGCGGAGTTTCAATTGGAGAAGGAACTAAAGTGTCTTCAAGAAGCAAAGGTCTGTCCCATGATTTATGCCACTTGATTAAAAAGTAATCTATTTTGTTAACTCATGTTACATGAAGGAATATTCTTGTTTTTCATTTGTTATCACAATTATCTTAATCAGGTAGAGGCAAAAAGAAGAAGAGTTTCTCGGCGAGCATCGTCATCTTGGGAGGAAGACACTGAAATGAAGACACTTGAGTATGTTAATTTTTCTTGGATTACATTGCATGTGTGTTAGAGTCCATGGCCCTCTGAACAACGGATTGGAAGCAACCTAGAGTTATGACTTAGTAGTGATCATTGAATTCAACTGTGCAGAGGCTAATCTCTTCAATTGGTTTCTGTTCTACATATTTTCAATTTCATCATTAGTCAATTAACCAAGTAATTATGAGATTAAAAAAATTGGTGCTTGCTTCCTTGGCCACTCTTAATAATCTTAATCGCTAAGATTGGAAGCAATGTATTGTATAGTAATATGTGTTGATTTTACCATATGCCCTAAATGAGGTTTTCTCTTTCTCACCCTATTTAAGCACCTCCCGTGGTCTTTTTTTTTTTTTTTTAGTTACAAAAAATTGGACTATATGCTACAAAACCAAAGGTGTGTTTTTGATAAAAGAGGCTTAGGATATAAAACTTATAAAAATCAAAAGTATTTTTAAAACTATTTTGCTCATATCTCTTCTAGGAATAATCGTAATCATTCATATACTTATTGTGGAAGAAAAGGACATAAAGTACATTCTTGCTAAATTAAGAGAAATCCTAATTTGTAACAAATATGGATTCCAAAAAGTGTTATAACTAACCCCCAAAGACCCAAGAACATTTGGGTATAAAAAAGCACTCTTTGAATGTTGATTGGAGAAACAAAGGAATGGCAAACACAAGTGGTACTTAGATAGTGGGTGCCCAAGGCATATGACTAGAGATGCCTCTAAGTTCTCAAGATTAATTATGAAGAAAGGAGGATATATGAACTTCGGTGATAATGCTAAAGGGAGGGTAATCGTATATGGTGATATTGTTAGCCCTTCTTCACCAAGTCAATTGTACGTGCTTAAAGGTGGTGACACCAACGTGAGTCATATAAGGGTTGAATGAAGCCAAAGACTTCTCATGCTAATGCCTCATAGCTAGTTTAGGCAATTTGTGCCCATTATGTGAAAATGTGCAGTGATGCAACAACTTAAAATAACAAAAGAAGCTATTAGAATTTGGTATCCCAATTATAATCAACTTCTAATATCCCAAGTGGAGTTGCCATTATGAACGAGGCTTTCATCTCGCCAGAGCATTTGCGACCATGTAAGGGAACATAAACAAGTCATGGGCATGTCTTGAGAATGAAGTCGTCACCCAATTTTCTATTGGACAAATGGATGATGGCAATCCGATCCCTCGTTACAGGACCTAAAGTACCCTTATCCATTTAGTTATGAGTTCAAAAAGTTAGGTACAAGTCATTTGGCCTACCTGAATGTCAATCCAGCCTCCATTTACCAAATAAAAATAGCTTAAATTGTCATACAATCCACTTATGTTATTCGTTTTATGCATACTATTTTTGTTTTATCTTCTTAAAGACATGTAAGGTGATTTTCAATCAATAACAATTTATATTCGTGCAAAGAAAGAGATGAGGAAAATAGATTACATATCCTTTCAAACATGGGGGAATGGGAGGAAGATTAAATCAATTTATACCACAATAAATAAAGTAAATTCTACTTCTAACACTTCAAATATAGCATTCATTCATTTATAGCATATTCATGCATATTAAGCATTCAACATAAACATTCAATACGAGATCTGATAAATAGTTAATTCTTTGCTACCATATGTGAGTCAATTCAATACTTATCAAGCGTTTTAAAGCATACAATCATCATATTCATACATTCTTAGTGGTGGTCCCTCACCATCAAATGTGAGTCCACTGCCATTTCAAGGCATCATTAATCTTAATTCTAATTGTGGCATATATATTCATATAATCATTTATATTTCTAATTATGGCAATTATTTAAGACAAATCAATCAAAATCATAAAAAATGACATGGCAATTTTCCCTAGATTTCATAATACTATGATGATAATTCTACCTAACTAAGATAATTCTAGCATGGCATTTTAAATACGGCAATCATAGCCTAGCATGGCATTTCTGGCTTGATCATGGCATTTAAGTCTAATTTAATCAATCCAAACAAGCATGGAAATTCCAACCAACCAAGGCAATTTTTGCCTAATTCTTTGCTATTTCCTAGCATGCTTCAAAGCAATTCATTATAAGCTTGATTATTAGCATGGCTCTAAACTTGTTTTCTTAAGCATTCACAACAAAAATAAACTCCTATCATAATTTAAATAAAGATGAGATCAATGACTTACCTTGACAAGCATTTCCACCTTGCAAAACAAATCAAGGGCTAAAAAAGTTCATAATAACTCCAAACATCCTTATAAGCATCAATACAAATCCCAATCATGCTTATTCTAAGCAAAATAAAACCTAAACATGCTTATTTTAAAGCAAGAAAGATAAACAAGAAAATAGAGGAAAGAATAGAGAACTGCTCTCTAGACATACCCTTTCCAGGTTTAGAGCAATAAGAATGTCTCAAAAATATTAAAACTAGAAAAGACTCATTGAATTCTCAAGCGTGTCTTAGAGAGAGAGAGAGAGAGAGAGGAGATTTCTGGACGCCCTTGAAAGTGAAGAGGAGGCGGTTTATATAAGAGAGGGTGAAAGTTGAAAAAAGAAGCGAAAAACAAAAAAGGAAGGATTTTTATGAGACTTTCCAAAAATAAGGGGAGGACAGCTGGTTGCATGTGGGAGGATCATCGATCAATGGTAAGATGGACCCCCTTGTATCCCTTTTTTTCAATACAACCCTCTTCAACCTTTGTCTGCTCGATCATACATAACTCTTCGAATTTAACTCTGATTTGCAATCCGTAAAATCCTACAAAAACTAGTCATCCATAGCTTTGCAATGACATATGATTTATCATCAGATTCCTTCTAGGATATTTTATGCAATTTTTCAAAATAAAGTGTCAGTTTTGAAAGCTTTTGGTCGGTTTCTCTTCAACTCACTTCTCTTTGCTTCCAAGGCCGCTTCGGTCATTTCTAGTGCTGAAAATCTAGTGTCTGCAAGCACACTACTTTAGAACTGCTTTAGATTTAGCTTGCTTCTAGGGTTTATTCAGAAGTGGTGTGCACCTTTAGTGACTCTTCTTTTGAGGCGCATGTTTCTACTTATAGGCACCCATTTCCCTTTCTTTATACTTTTTGCAATTTGACCCCTGTGGATAAGGCTTTCATCTTGTTAAAGCATTATGACCATAACACTATGTCGCTTAAAGGAATACAACGGGCTATGGGCATGTCTCAAGAATAACGTTGCCATTTAATTTTCTATTAGGAAAATGCATGATGGCAATCGTGTCTCTCGCTTCGGGATCTAAACTACCCTCATGCATTCAGAAATGGGTTTAGGAAGTTAGATACTAGCCTTCGACCTTGCCTGGATGTAAATTCGACTGCCACTAGAGTATACCAAATAAGAATAGCTTTAGATTGTTATATAGTCTGCCTATGTTGTTCATTTTATGCATACATGCTTTCATTTTATCTTTATTAATCATGTGAGGTATACTCAACCAAGACAGTTGTATATGCATATAAAGAAAGAGATGAGGAGAATATATTACATATTCTTTCAAACATGGGGGAATGAGAGTAGGGTTACATCAATTATTCTTTATTAAACAAAGTAAATTCTATTTTTAAGCACTTCAGAATATTAAATTCTATTTTTAAGCACTTCAAAATATTCACTCATTCATAGCGCATTCATGTGAATTAGACTCAATAAATAATGAATTCTTCGTCACCATATGTGAGTTTATTCAATGCTTATCAAACCTCTTCATGTTATACATTCATTTTCATATATTATAAGTAATGATCCCCCACTATCAATGTGAGTCCACCATCACTTTATAGTATCATTCAATCATACTTCTCGACATGGAATATTCATACATAAATTAAAGCCATAAACTAAAATCATGAACTTCTACCTAATTTGATAACTCTATAATGGTAATTTTGTGTAGCATGGCATTTGTAGCCTCATTCAATCAATCATAACAAATTATGTCATTCTAGCCTAATTCAATTAATCAACGTAAAACATCACTATTCTACCCCAATTCATGACAATCAGAAAAATTCTAGCCTAGTGGTATTTCCTAGCATACTTCAAAGCATTCATAAGTTCTCTTAATCACGATTCTAATCATGTGCTTTTAAGGATATTTCTAATTATGTGCACCTAAGCATAGCTCTAGCCCATTCGCAAAGAAATAAACTTCTAATCATGATTCCAGATAAAGGAGGGATAGCGGACTTAACTTGACATGCTTATACATCTTAGAAAATAGACAAGGATTAAAAACAATTCATAATAATCCTAAACATACTCCTAAGCATCAAAATAAATCCTAGACATGCTTAATCTAAAGCAACAAAAATTAAGAAGAAAATAAGAGGGGGAAGAGAGAACTACTCTCAAGACGTACCTTTTTTTGGGTTGAGAGCAATATAAATGCTCAAGAAGATATTAAACTAGAAAAGGACTCCCTGGAAGTAGCACAAGTGTGTCCGAGAGGGACAACGGAGATTTTTGGACACCTTGAGAGGTGTGCCAAAGTTGTGCTTATATGGGCTTCATTTGGAGTGAAGAATTGATAAAAAATTAATGTCGAATTTTGATGAACAGTACCATAATGAACAATGTCAATCGACGATGAATAGTGCCAGCCCGGGTGAACAGTACCACTGGGTGAGTAATGCACTTTGAGTTAGTTGTGTTTAACCGACCATAACTTTTCATACAGAACTCTGATTTATGATCCTCAAATTTCTACAAAAACTATACATCCGAAGCTTCGTAACGATTAATTCATTGTCTGATGCTTTGTAGATTAATTTCTATGATTTTTCAAAGTTAGGTGTCATTTTTTAATTTTTGGTCTTTTACCTTAGCACACCTTTCTTTCCATTGAACGTCAATTTGGCCGTTCCACATTGCTCAACACACCTCTGTGTTTCATCATCGAGCTTAAAAATCAAGTGACTACAACCACTTCTTTCATTATTACTAACATTTTGCTTTTCTTTCTTTCAGGTGGAGATTATGCATAAACGTAAGGGATCGTACTCTTATGCTTGCCAACATTATAATAGAATTTTGGAGCATAGTCCCTTGCAGAGGTGCATCTTGGATGCTGGTTTTGACAACTACATTAGGTCTTTGTTGGAGCACTCGCACAAATTGGTATGCTCCGGTAGCATTAGTGGACCAATGGATGGACACCACCCACGCCTTCCATCTCACGTTCAGGGAGATGACGGTTACACCCCTTAACTTGATCGCACTAATGGGCATTAGCTTTTCTGGGGAGGTAGTCCCCTTCCACAGCCGACATTGTGGTTTATCGATAGTAGATTAGCGACTGTGGGTCAAGAGACTTTTAGGTTTTGCCCTTGACTATGACGGCCCTAAAAGGGGCTCTTGATAAGCCCATTCGAAGGTATTGGGAGGGTTGCCTACCTAGGATAGAGTTTGGCGATCAGACTCTATTTTACACCCGGCATGATCTAAACAGGGTTTGTAGCTTTGATTGGCGCTGGCCTACTTTGGCCTATCTTTAGTATCACCTAGACTTGGGCTGCCATGGACAGCAGACCATCAAAGGCTTCTCGTTCTTGATTGAGGTATGATCTTCTCTTTTCTTTCTTTTTCCCTGTCCTTTGAATTCAGCTACTGATCTCTTGTTCCTATTTTACTCTTGACCAGATATGGGTTTGTGAACACCATATCCTTCTTATATAGATTGAGCAGGCTATGCAGGGATACCCTTAGGCCACTTGATGGTCCTATAGGAGGATGCGCCTTTCCTTTAGGACATTTTTAGGAACACATTATTCGATCTTACTTGGGACACGGTAAGAAAAGTTGTTTCAGTGTCTTTCAACTTTAATCATTGGACAAAAAGCTTACCTTCTTTTTTGTTTTATAGGTGAATAAGGTGCCCTGGTAAGAGGAGCAGGATTATAATATCTAGACTTCTACCATGATAGAGGGCTGTGACATTTGCTCTTTCAAGATGCTACTGGTGGGCCCCAAGGCCCGTATGTGTTTCTTATGAGAGTGTGTCTTCCATTGGGTGGATGGACTGGCTTATTTCAGGATTCATCCTCCTCCTCCAAATATGGCTAACACCCATGCTTGGCGATGACACACATTGACAATATCTAGTTCGCCGCATATGAGCGATCATGTATGGATTAGGCCCGAGAGTTCTTGCTCGAGCCTCGTAGGGGTAGGGACATTAGTCCTCATCATGGTTTGGATGAGGGTCAAGCTCCTCTGCCTCCCTTGCTACCACCTCCTCATCTCGTGAGTTCGCCCAGCCTTTTACCAATGTTGAGCACAAAGGGAAGAGGGGCCGCGGCTATTTCCCCTTTAGTGATTGCTTCTAAGGAGACCATTACTCTGGGTCCTATTATTGTCTCTAGCTGCTTCCAATAGGCAGAATCTAATATGGTGAATACGGAGATGTTGACAGGCACCTTTGGTCTCCACGAGTGTGGATGGAGCTTTTATCCTACCGGAACACTTATGACCACGACATTATGTCAAAGTCTAGCCCAATTTAATAAATCATGGCATTTCTAATTTAATTCCATCAATCATGACAAGACATGGCTATTCTAGCCCAATTTAATCAATCAAAGCAAATATGGCAATTTCAATCACTTAAGGCAATTCTTGCCTAGTTTTATGCTATTTCCTAACATGCTTCAAAACAATCATAAGTTTGATTCCCAATCATGATGCTAATCATATCCTCTTAAGCATGATTCTAAAGCACTCGCAAAAAAAAATAAACTCCTAATCATGTTTCTAAATAAAGAAGAGATCGATGACTTACCATGACAAGCATTTTCACCTTGCAAGACAAGTAAAGGGCTAGACAATTCATAAAATCCTAAACATGCTTCTAAGCATTAAAATAAAGCCTAATCATGCTCATTCTAAGCATAAACAAACCTAAACATGCCTAATTCTAGGCAAGAAAAGAGAACTCCTCTCAAGACGTACCCTTTTCGGGTTTAAAGCAATAAAAACACCTAAAAAAAATATTTAAACTAGAAAAGACTTCTTGAATTCTCAAGTGTTTTTTAGAGAGGGAAAGAAGAGATTTATAGATGGGAGTGAAAGTGAGGAGAGGCGATGTTTATATAACAGAGGGCTTGGTTAAAAAAAGGAAGGAAAATCAAAGTAGAAAGGTTTTAATTGATAATTTCAAAAACTAAGGGGCAAGTTCAGCTGGCTATGGGGGGATGGCTGGCTGGTGATTGCCTACCAAACCTCATTATTTCGTTCTTTTGCAATGCAATCGACTCCAACTTTTTTTTTTGTTCGATCACATAACTCTTTGAGTTCAACTCCGATTTGTGATTATAGATACTTGATTTTTGAAGCTCAATGATGCAATAATGATGAATGTCGAGTAGTGGAAAGGATCAAAATGCCCTTGAAAGCCAAAGGGAGAAGGTTTAGAAGAAACCGACCAAGAGTCTAAAAAACTGACACATGACTTCAAAAAATCACAGAAATCAATCTAGGATGAATCTGTTGATGAATCACGTACTGTTGCAAAGCTATGAATGTCCAATTTAAAAAAAATTAGTGGATTACAAATCAGAGTTAAACTCAAAAGTTATATCTGATTGAACGATGAAGATCAAAAGGGACTACACTAAAAAGTTACAAAATAGGAAGGTTCGCTGGCAACAGTGACCAACAACCAGCCAGCTGTCAGAGTGTTAGTTTGCTATTTGCCAATAGCTAGCCAGCTATCCAAGTGCTAGCCGACTGTTTGCCAATAGTCAGCTAGCTCTTAGAGTGTCGACCGATGGTCTCCTAACAACTGACTGATTGTCGTCCTATTATAAATGAAAATTTTCAATTGAAACCGTCTTTTTTTGTTTTTCATTCCTTTTTCAACTTCAAGCCTCTCCTATATATACACCCCCTCTCCTCACATTTCAAGACATCCAGAAATCTTCTCTTCTTCCTCTTGAAGACAATCTTGAGAATTCAAGAAGTCTTTTCTAGTCTAGTATTTTTTGGACATTTTATAATGCTCTAAACCTAGAAATGATACGTCCTAAAAGCAGTTCTTTCTTCTCCCTATAATTTTTTTCTTTATTTTTCTTGCTTAGAATTAAGCATATTTGGGTTTATTTATCCTTAGAATGGGCATGATTAGGATTTATTTTGATGCTAAGAAACATATTTTGGGTTTATATGAATTGTGTAACACTTGTTTGTTTTGAAAGATCGATAAGTGTTTCAAGGTAACTCTACTTTCCCCCCTCTACTAGAAACATGTTTAGGCATTTTATTTTCTTCACAAATACTGAGAAACATGCTTAGGAGCACCTGTCTAGAATCATACTAGGAGAACTTATTGTTAGCCCCAAGGCTACATGATAATTTTGATGATAATAATACACATTAATTCATTGTTATTTACTAGCATGTTTATTTATGTGCAAGAGTAATATCATTGAAATAATTGTAAAATCAATAAAAGGCTCATTAAAATGAAGTGTTGAAGCTAAGAAGAAGACTACATGTTAAAGGCACCAAAGTTTAAGAACAAGGTTTGATTCAAGGAATGTCACACATGAGTAATGTTCAATCAATTAGTCATATATATCTCTATAGACGTCCAAATGACATGATTCTTGAGCCTTTATAAATATTACTCAATTTATAACATTTCATATGTTTTAAAGAAATTCAAATTTCAAGTGCAAGGTTGTCCAAATCATCTTGCAAGTTGAAAGACAAATGAAAGCAGCGGACATGAGCACCGAATACTCTTTTGGACATATCTTGAGCTAAAAATATCAAAATGACTTGATTCTTGTGGCATTTGAAAGAGTACTTAATGAGGCACATTTCATAAGTTCGGAAGAAATTCAAATTTCAAATGCAAGGCTGACATAATTGACATGGAATTTGGTGGACTAACATAGAGAAGAAAAATCAACTCATATGAGCACCGAATGATTTTTTGTCCATATCTTGAGTTAGAGATATCCAAATGACTTGATTGTTATGGCATTGGAAAGATGATTCAATGGAGCACATTTCATATTCTTTGAAAAAATTCAAAATTCAAATGTAAGTTGGTGGACTGACACAAGGAAGAAAAATCAAGTTACATGAGCACTGAATGGTGTTTTGCCCATATCTTAAGGTACAGTTATCTAAATGACTTGGTTCTTGATGCGTTGGAAAGCTTATTTATTTGTGCAGATCTTTTATGTTTTGCATATTTTCAAATTTCAAACGAAACATTGACAACAATGGTAGACAAGATTATGGTTTTTATGGTAGGCAGAAAATTTGGAGTTAGTGCCTTCACTTGATTAAGTTCTTCCCATTTGCCTATAAAAGGAGCCCTTCTCCCATGCATTCAACAAGCATTTCATCAAGAAAAAAAAAAACAAGAGAAATATCAAGTCTAGAGAGCTTTTATATTCTTTATCTACTCTTTGAAGATAGTTATACTTTTGTTATAAAAATTATCTTTGTTCTTGTATTGTGGTGAGAGTGAGATTTTCTTGTAAAGGATAAAAGTTATCCTTGAGAGAACTCTTTCCTTGGTGAGGTTGTTCATCAAGAAGAACTCTTGGTGTGGTGTTATCAAGAGTTGAAGGAAGTTGCCTTGTGAGGTTATTCATCAAGAAGAACTCTTGGTGTGGTGTTATCAAGAGTTGAAGGAAGTTGACCTTGGTGAGGTTGTTCATCAAGAAGAACTCTTGGTGTGGTGTTATCAAGAGTTGAAGGAAAAAGTCTTGGTGAGATTGTTCATCAAGCAAGTTGTAAAGATTTCTATAACTTAGTGGAAAGCTTAGCTTGTGGAGCTAGGAGCCCGTGGACGTAGGCAAGGTTTGCCGAACCACGTAAATTGAGTTTGCACTCTCTCTATCCCTATCCTCTTTACATTTACTTGCACTTGTGATTGTTCTTTATTGCTATTCTCTTGATTGCATTCTATTTTCATCTTCTTCACCTTTATTCTCAAAGAAAGAGTTAAATAATTTTGATCTTCAAAGAAAAGTTTTACAAATCCGTTTTGATAAATAAAAACCCAATTCACCCCCCCTCTTGGGTTGCCATACCTGGGTCAACACTTATGATTTCTTTGGAGTGTGATAAGAAATAGCATAGAATAGGTATGAATTACCATGCTTACCCTTGAATGCTTGAATTGGACTAGAACAGCCGTGTTTGATCTTGTTTGATATTGATCGAGGGAATTAGGGTAGAATATGCCATGATAACCATACTAGGACAGAATTGCCATGTTAAAAATTAAATCAATTGAATTATGGTAGAATAGCAATAAGCTAAAATGCCATTATAAGAAATATCAAATCTAGGTCGAAGTGCCATGATTCTAAATTATGGCTTTACTTGAATTTTAATTGATTTATGAATGCATGAATATACTACATCTAGAAATATGATTAGAATGATGCCATGAAGTGATGATGGACTTACATTGATAATGAGGGACCATTACTTGTAATTGATTGAACGCATGAATGTGTATATAGAAGCATGATAGACATTGAATGGAATTACATATGGTGGTGAGAAAATTCATTATCTATCGAGTCTCAATTTGACTGTTTATATTTATTGAATTTGTAATGAAATGAATGCTACGAATGGAATGAATGTGATATTTTGAAGAGTTTAGAAGTGGAATTACTCTATTTATTTGTTGAAGAACAATTGATGTAATCCTCTTCCCATTCCCTCATGTTTGAAGGAAATGTAATATATTCTTCTCCCTCTTTCTTTGTATGAATAAACAAATGCCATGAATGCAATGAATGTGCGCATAAAACAAACAACCCTAAGTGGACTATATAACAACGTAAGTCATTCTTATTTTCGTATACCCTAGTGGAGACTGGATTTGGATCCGCGTGAGGCAAATGGTGTGTACCTAACTTCCCGAACTTGAAGCGAAGGATCGAATTGCCACTATTCATTACTAGTTAAAGAATTAGGTGGCGACTCCATTTCTCTAAACGTGCCCATGGTTCATTTGTGTTCTCTCAAGTCCTGAAAGAGGCTTTGACATATTTTAATGGTCGTAAATGCTCTAACAAGATGAAAGCCTCATTCATAGTGGCAACTCCACTAGGGATTAGAGAAGTTGACTCAACTGGGGATACCAAATTCTAATACCTCGTGTTGATATTTTGAGTCCTTGCATCACTACACTTTGCACATAATGAGCATGAATTACCTAAACTAGTTGTGTGGCATTGGTATGAGAAGTTTTTGACTCCATTCGACCCTTAGATGACTCATATTGGTGTCATCACCTTTGAGCGTGTACCATTATTTGGTACAAAAAGAGACCAGCCCAATAGAGTATCTCTTGCCCGAAGAAGCCTATACCATTGGACTGATGCGTTCGAAACTAGCAAGTATACTAGTCGCATAAGTAATAAAGTGATAAGTAAGATATTGTTCCCATGAGGATTGGTTCTAATTAAATTTGTATTAGACAGCAATAATTAACTAAATATGGGGTTTTGTTGAGTGATTAATTAAATGAAACATGAAGGCAAATAAAGTATAACACAACGCAAAGTTAAATTAAGTGAGAAATAATCAATGAGGGAAACTTGGTAAAGGGATCATTCTCTACCACAAGATAGGAATTTGTGAATTAATTATAGAATTGTCATCCAATTACAATATTGAAATTATCAACCATAGATAACAACAAGCTCTGTTACCGCAATCTTCCCTTACTTTGTCGTTAAATAAAATAAGCTCTTTATTTAATCTCCATCGATTTAAACGACCTAGAACAAGCTCTTTAAATTTAATTCATTGAAAGCATTACGATAAGAAAGATAGGTTGATCTAAGCAATAAATACACAAGTTCAGATGATTTAACTTAGTTTATATTTTCCAATTGCAATCTTCGATCACAATTTTGCTACTAAGGATTAGAAATTCAAGACAATTACGGATCAGGATTTCTACTCTAGTTATAGACAAAAACTAGATTCTATTTAGTTGGCCACCCAAATAAAATTAGCAAGTAATCATAAGCATTTAATATGGAAAAATACAAACAACTTCAATTGGAGAATCGGATAACAATTTCTTGAACAATCAACTCACAAAAACCATATCTAGGGCTTCAAAATCACCTTCAACCAAATTGGATTTAGGCACACATGTTCAAACATGTCATAAAATACAATACAAAATAGAGACATTCCAAAAAATGAAAAGGGAAGAAAACAAGCAAATCCCATTGAAAATCTCCTTCGTAGATGAATCTCTTTAGGATTGTAGTTCCTCCTCTTTCCAAGCCCCTCTTTCTCCTTTAAGAATTCCAAGAGATGGGAGAAATCAAGAGGGACAGCCTCTAACTCATTCTCCTTCCTTCTTGTTATGAAAATAAAACTCGAAAACATGTTTATATGCTCTACTACAGTAACCTGCTACAATGCCCTAAATAATAACATGCTATAGTGATTTGTAAAATTACAATTCTGCACTACTCACACCATTTCCATCATAACTTCTGGTACACTAAATTGGTTCATGAACCGTAAATTTCTCTAGAAAATAGACTTCTAGAGCTTGCCAATGGTATATAGCAGATCGTCTTCATTATATATCAATACAATTAAATATGAAAAGTTGGTTGACTAGTAGAGGTGAAAATGATGAGTTTTACCTAATTTAGTGGGAGCTCCTTGAAAACTCCTACAAAAATCAAAACCACACAAAAACAAAAAAAAAAAAACCAATGAATATAGTAATGAAACATAGACGAATTGATATGAAAATAATATATAAATAGACACCTATCAAATTCCCCCGCATTGCGACTTTGCTAATTCCCGAGCGATTAAAATGATATGAAAACAAAACTAAATCTAAACAGAATAAAAATTAAAAAAAATTAAAACACACAAATGCTTCAACTTGCAAATAGACCTCAAAGATTGCACTTAATTATAACCCAAGGAAAACTTCAAGATTATGTACTTGATCAAGAATTTCATCTCAACGATTAGTTTCGCCCTCTTCAATTCCTCAAGTGTGTCTGTGCAGAGCCATTCTTACCTAATCACTTGTAGCCCAGATGAGTTTATACATCAAAATAAATCATATTTAATAGCGAAGATGTGCGCATAAATGAACTCCTCAAGTCACTCTCCACTAATGTAGAAAAGCACAACACGAAGGATCAAGTAGGGCTTTATTAAGCTTGTAATGTTTAGCTTGGGTGAAGGTATGATAGAGGATAACAATTTGGCTCAAATCACCCGCAAACATATAAATCATTCAAGACTATGCAGAGCTCAACCCTACACATAAATTCATTTCAATTCACAAGGTGACTCGCCCAAGCTTATTCACAACACTCGATCTCTCTCTCTCTTTTTTTTTTTTACTAAAACAAAAGAAACTACACTCTCATATTTTGTTGTTTCATTCCTTTTAAGAACACTCAAGGGTATAGATCTCTTCTTCTTCTCTTTCTCTTTTTTTTTTTTTAACTACCCCTCCCCCACACTTAAACAAAACATTGTCCTCAATGGTTAAGCACGTGGAAGATAAGTATAGATTTTTTTTTCTTTTTTTTTGTTTTACAAACACAATAGAACTCACTTTCACTGCTCATGACACCATCCAACCTCTTTTAACTTCCAAAACCATAGCATAACTCAAAATATAATCATGAATGATCTACATGCTCATAGGTAAGGAATAAATGGTTGGAAAAATTCGTTTGAGGTCGGGAAATATTTTAGTGAGTTAACAAGAAAAAGGGCTTAAAGAGGTTCAAAGGCGTAACTAGGGATAAATTTTAGTCAAGGTTGGCTACAAAAGCTCAAACGGTCGAAAGATGGCCTAAATCATTTCCCTGCTGTTCCACAGTCTAGGATTTCACCTCAAGTGACCATCAAACAAGTTCTATAATTCATTGAAATCTGAAGAAACACTTAAATTGCATAAACCTTCCTAAGTAAACAAATAACTTAGTGATAATGGCCCAGTGCTCAATGTTGTGCAAGGAATCAAAGACAAAGCAAAAACCAATAAATATTTCAAGCACACAGATCTATGCATCATTTATCATTTTTCAAGATTTATTCCCAATTTAATCATTGCCTTATCATTGGGCCACAAAATGGAAGAAAAGAGGTATGTGGCGCTGTTAGACCTGAGTCAAGTTTGTATATTTCAACAATCTTTATGACCAGTAGCCCACAGACTTAAGGTTTCCAACCTATATACCTTAATTATGAATGAACAAAACAAGAAACAAGACACTTCAAACAATAGTAAATAAACAAACTACAAATTTATTTAGGTATAATGCATTTCAAGGGTTAAAGAAACCCCATATTATGCCATTCTCAATTTTTCCATACTTTTTTCTTTAATCAGACTTGATAGAATACAAAAAAAAAAACACATAACAACTCTAAATTATATAAAACTAAACGTACTCATAAAATAACAAAATCCAACAGTCATTAAACAAAAACAAGTTAGTTAGAATGGGTTTAAAAAGTTCAGAAGTTAACCTCCTTATTCAGCCATTCTAGATTGAAGAGATCCAGAATGCGTTTCAAGAGAACTTGAACTTTTTAAGCCACCACCCTAAAAGGCAAGATTAGAAAATATTACCTAGGGTGAGAGTTAAAAGAAATAACCTGAAAAATCTCAAAAGAAATAAACACAATAAAAAGAAAGCAATAAAAGCGAAGCAAACCAGCAAATAAAGATTACAAGTGGAGCGTTAAATCTAGTTTACGCCTTTTACTGCCTTCCGCAAGCCAATCTATCCTAGCTGTTGCTAGAATAGGCGAATGGATGAATTCTTGTAGTTTGTCAATCAACTCCTCTATCATTGAAGCTATAACCAGGATTTGCCTATCCGACTGTGAGATGAAGTTTTGTTCTACAGCTTGATCAAGAAAAGACAACAAACCATCAAAAAAATTATTGACATTTAACAAACCAACAGGTTTTTAGTGGATTGTTTAGCTATACCCAAGAGGTGATTTGAAATATTTCCTATAATCTACCATAACCACCCAGGAAAGCTATAAATGCATCGGAGTTAAAAAGTATATGTGCAATACGCTCATGCATGCTTGAGACCTGTAACTCTTCCCCCATCGTGTTGCCCATGATGCGTTGTACAGCTAATGGTTCAGGGATAATGGCAAGAACCTAGCTTCCTCCTAAGGTTGCAGCTGTTGACACACACCCCATCAACCCAATGCTACCCCCTCCATAAACCAAATGAACATGCCTTTCAGCTAATACCTTCCAAGATTAAGAGCTGCTGATACAAACTCTCTATTTTTGCCAAATTGAGATCCACAAAATACACATATATTTTAGAATCACTGAATTGGTGTTTTCTCCATTTATGCATGTGACCTAATAACGTGTAAGACAATGATGCATGTTAGGTGTTGTGTTTTTCAAGGTCAAAAGATGTTATAATAATGACATTTGAAAATATGGAGAATGGATGGATACACACGTAATGCTCACAAATTTGACACAGGGGGACATAATTTCATTGGGGGTTGCTCGATGCATATTTATCACCCCAAGATTTGAAAAATTGAGATATGGCAGGGGTTAACAAAACCTCCACACTTGTCTCCCACGTGTGCTTACGCTATGGGTAGTCATGTGGTTGGTCAAAAAGATAACTTGAGCTTAAAACAAACAAAATCAACAAACAACAGCAATAAAAAGACAACAATAATAATCAAATCAAAGAAAACAAGAAAAATAAATTTCCACAATAATAACACACATTCAAATATACAAGTAGTTGTCATTGTGGCTCACTTCTTTCTCTGGTTTTACATCCTGTAATGGTTGAAACGCTTTCTATGAGTCGGTGATAGGCTTTCTATCCAGTTTTCTTATAAACTGACAAATAGAATCTTTTTTAGTCAAATTCCCTATACTATGACGTTGTAGTTCATCACAAAATTGTGTCCATAGATTAAGCAATTCAAAGTAAACAAATCCACAAGAATGTGACTCAAAAGTGTTAGCCCTAAGGCTACATGATAATTTTGATGATAACAATACACATTGATTAATTGAGATTTACTAACATGTTTATTTATGTGCAAGAGTAAGATCATTGAAATAATTTTAAAATCAAGAAGAGGCTTATTAAAATGAAGTGTTGAAGCTAAGGAGAAGACTACATGTTAAAGGCACCAAAGTTTAAGAACAAGGATTGACTCAAGGAATGTGATACATGAGCAATGTTCAATCAATTGGACATATATATCTCTACAAATATTCAAATGATGTGATTCTTGAGCCTTTGGAAAGCTTACTCAATTTATAACATTTCATATGTTTTAATGAAATTCAAATTTCAAGTGAAAGGTTATCCAAATTATCATGCAAGTTGAAAGACAAATGGAAGCAGCTGACATGAGCACCGAATACTCCTTTAGACATATCTTGAGCTATAAAAATCAAAATGACTTGATTATTACGGCATTGGAAATATGACTTAATGAAGAACATTTCATATGTTTTAAAAAAATTCAAATTTCAAACAGAAGGCCGACATAATTGACATGCAATTTGGTGGACTGACACAAAGAAGAAAAATCAACTCATGTGAGCACCGAATGGTGCTTTGGCCATATCTTAAGATAGAGATATCCAAATGCTTTGATTCTTAATGTTTTGAAAAGATTATTCAAATATACAGATCTTTCATGTTTTGAAGAAATTCAAATTTCAAACGGAATGCTGACATAATTATCATTAAATTTGGTGGACTGACACAAGAAAGAAAAATCAAGTCACATGAGCACCGAATGGTGTTTTGGCCATATCTTGAGCTACAGATATCCAAATGACTTGATTCAAATTAATGTGTTGGATTTATTCAAATTTGAAAATCTTTTATGTTTTGCAGATTTTCAAATTTCAAACGGAACATTGACAAAAAGGGAAGACAAGATTATAGTTTTTATGGTGGGCAGAAAATTTGGAGTTGGTGTCTTCACTTGATTAAGTTCATCTCATTTGCCTATAAAAGGAGCCATTCTCCCATGCATTCAAGAAGTGCAAGAGAAGCATTTTATCAAGCAAAAAGTAAGAGAAATATCAAGTCTAGAGAGCTTTTATATTATTTATCTACTCTTTGAAGAGAGTTATACTTTTGTTGTAAAAAATATCTTTGTTCTTGTATTGTGGTGAGAGTGAGATATTATTGTAAAGGATAATAGTTATCCTTGAGAGAACTCTTGTCCCTTGGTGAGGTTGTTCATCAAGAAGAACTCTTGGTGTGGTGTTATCAAGAGTTGAAGGAAGTTGCCTTGGTGAGGTTGTTCATCAAGAAGAACTCTTGGTGTGGTGTTATCAAGAGTTGAAGAAAGTTGCCTTGGTGAGGTTGTTCATCAAGAAGAACCCTTGGTGTGGTGTTATCAAGGGTTGAAGAAAAAGTCTTGGTGAGGTTGTTCATCAAGCAAGTTGTAAAGATTTCTACAACTTAGTGGAAAGCTTAGCTCGTGGAGCTAGGAGCCCGTGGACGTAGGCAAGGTTTGCCGAACCACGTAAATTGAGTTTGCACTCTCTCTATCCCTTTCCTCTTTACATTTACTTGCACGTGTGAGTGTTCATCATTATTATTCTTTTGATTGCATCTTTGATAAATTCTAATTTCATCTTCTTCACCTTTATTTTCAAAGAAAGAGTGAACTAATTTTGATCTTTTAAGAAAAGTTTTCTAAATCCGTTTTGATAAATAAAAACCCAATTCACCCCCCCTCTTGGGTTGCCATACCTGGGTCAACAAGTGGTATCAGAGCAAGGTTGCTCATTTTTTTAAATCTTAACCGATTTTGAGCTATGGCAACTTTTAATTCAACTTCATATGTTGAGGGACTTTTTATATCCCTAGACCTCCATTTTTTAATGGAAGTGATTACTCTTATTGGAAAACTAGAATGAGTATTTTCTTGAAATCTTTTGATTATGATTTGTGGTCTATTGTTTTGGAAGGACCTTTTGTTCCTACCAAAATAAAAATGGAAGAAAGCATGCTTAAAGAACCTAAAGAGTTTAGTGAAGATGATAAAAAGAAATTGAGTTTGGCATGCTAAAGCTATGAAGTGTATTATTGTGCACTAGATAGAAATGAGTTTAATAGAATATCTACTTGTTCTACGGCACAAGAAATATGGCACACACTTGAAGTTACTTATGAAGGAACTAGTCAAGTTAAAGAATCTCAAATTAGTATGCTAGTTCATAGTTATGAGCTTTTTAAGATGAAATCGGATGAATCAATTTCTGAAATGTTTACTAGATTTATGGATATTGTCAATGGTTTGAAATCTCTCGGTAAATCTTATTCTAATGTTGAAATGGTGAGAAAGATTCTTAGGTGTCTACCGAAATCTTGGGAGCCAAAGGTGACGGCAATTCAAGAAGCAAAGGACCTCACCAAACTACCATTAGAAGAACCTATGGGTTCTCTCATGACTCATGAAATCACCTTGAAAGAGAATGAAGAAGAAGATTGCAAAGTGGCAAACATGTGCTTCATGGCTTTAAGAGAAAATGAGATAAGTATTCTAAACCATGATCCTAAGCTTTCATATGCTGAATTACTTGAAGCATTCCAAAAAATTCGACTGTGACAATAGTTAGGAATGAAGAGAAAAAGAAATAAGAAAAATCACTTTCAAAAAGAAGTCAAAAATCATTTCAAAATTAGAAGAGGTGGTAGAAATAAATGAAGCTTTAGAAAATGAAAATGAAATTTTAAAGCAAAAAGATTTTGAAAGTTTGGAAAGTCAAATACATTTATTAAAAACTGAAAATGACATTTTAAAACAAAAGGATTTTGATAAATTGGAGAAACAAAATGCTATTTTGAAAAAGGAAAATAATGACTTAAGAAATATTGTTGATAGTTTTACAAAAAGCACAAAAAATTTGAATTCTATGTTACAAAACCAAAGGTGTGTTTTTGAAAAAAGAGGTTTAGGATATAAAACTCATAAAAATCAAAAGTATTTTAAAAATTATTTTGCCCATGCATCTTCTAGGAATAATCCTAATCATTCATGTACTTATTGTGGAAGAAAAGGACACAAAGTGCATTCTTGCTATATTAAGAGAAATCCTAATTTGAAACAAATATGGGTTCCAAAAAGTACCAAAACTAACCCCCAAGGACCCAAGAACTTTTGGGTACCAAAAAGTTACTCCTTGAATGTTGATTGTAGAGACAAAGGAATGGCAAACACAAGTGGTACTTAGATAGTGGATGCTCAAGGCATATGACCGGAGATGCCTCCACATTTTCAAGATTAATCATGAAGAAAGGAGGATATGTGACCTTCGGTGATAATGCCAAAGGAAGGGTAATCGGACATGGTGATATTGGTAACCCTTCTTCACCTATTATTAAAGATGTTTTGCTTGTTCATGGTTTGAAACATGATTTGATTAGCATTAGTCAATTATGTGATAAGTGATATTTTGTTGCTTTTGAGCCTAATAGAAGTGTGATTAAGGATGTTAGTAACAATAAGACATTATTTGTTGGTAATAGATGTGGTAATATTTATACAATTGATATTGATGTTAATGATCATGTAGAAAATTGTTTCATTGTTAATCATGATGCTTGGTTATGGCATAGAAGGTTAGGTCATGCTAGCATGGACACAATTTCAAAAATTTCTAAAAATGATTTAGTTGATGGTCTTCCAAAAATAAAATTTGAAAAGGATAAGATTTGTGATGCTTGTCAATTTGGAAAACAAGTGAGAACTTCTTTTAAACGAAAGAAATTTATTTCAACAAATAAACCTCTACAATTACTTCATTTGGATTTATTTGGACCATCAAGAACTCAAAGTCTTGGTGGAAAGTATTATGTTTTTGTTATTGTGGATGATTATTCAAGATTCACTTGGGTGTTATTCTTGAAAACTAAAAATGAGGCCATACAAGCTTTTTCAAAATTTACAAAAAGAGTCCAAAATCAAAAAGGGCATTCTATTGTATCCATTAGAAGTGATCATGGTGGTGAAGTAGACAATGTCGCGTTTGAAAATCTTTGTGGTGAAAATGGTTTTGAACATAATTTTTCCGCACCTAGAACTCCACAACAAAATGGTGTTGTTGAGAGGAAAAATAGGATTATCCAAGAAATGGCTAGGACCATGTTGCTTGAAAATAATTTGCCAAAATATTTTTGGGCCGAAGCCGTTAATACCGCATGCTTTATAATCATTAGAGTCCATATTAGAGCTTTAATGAAGAAAACTCCTTATGAACTTTGGAAAGGAAGAAAACCCAACATTGGATTTTTTAAAGTTTTTGGATGTAAATGTTTTATTTTAAACACCAAGGATAACCTTGGAAATTTGATGCAAAAGCCGATGTTGGAATTTTTGTTGGCTACTCCAACCATAGTAAAGCATATAGAGTTTTTTAACAAAAAGACTCTTACTATTGAAGAATCTATGCATATTGAATTTGATGAAACTAATGTTATTTCTTCAAAGAATTTAGATGATGATATTGTTGAGATAGAAGGGCAAATCAAGGAATCAAGGCTTGATGAAAAGAGCCAAGATGAATTACAATTTCAATAAGAAAAGCTTGAGGAAGTAAATGATTCTTCCCAAGAATTACCAAAGGAATGGAGGTATGCAAAAGCTCACCCTAAAGATCTCATTATTGGTGAACCATCACAAGGTATGAAAACTAGATCTTCTTTTAAGAACTTTTGTAATCATTTTGCATTTGTCTCTCAATTTGAACCAAAATCTTTTAAAAAAGCCAAAAATGAGGAAAGTTGGATTTTGGCTATGCAAGAAGAATTGAACCATTTTGAGAGAAATCAAGTTTGGGAATTAGTCTCTAGACCTAAATATGACTAAACCCCTTAGTCAAGATATATTTTGCATAATAAGAAGAGAAGTAGTTATGTTGGATATGTCTTAATTTTTCTTTTATATGATAATCTTTAAATGGTAGCATATGTTAAGGGGGAGAATATATTTAGGGGGAGTAATTAATTTGATTACATCTTTTTGATGATAACAAAAGGGGGAGAAATAGTTGAGTTGGATTGCTTATATTCAGAACAAGTACCATTCTTTTTGCTTATTATTGATTTTATTTTCATTCTTGATTTTAGATTATATTTTAAAGCAATCAATGGTTTGTCATCATCAAAAAAGGGGAGATTGTTAGCCCTAAGGCTACATGATAATTTTGATGATAACAATACACATTGATTAATTGAGATTTACTAACATGTTTATTTATGTGCAGAGTAAGATCATTGAAATAATTTTAAAATCAAGAAGAGGCTTATTAAAATGAAGTGTTGAAGCTAAGGAGAAGACTACATGTTTAAGGCACCAAAGTTTAAGTACAAGGTTTGATTCAAGGAATGTGACACATGAGCAATGTTTAATCAATTGGTCTTATATTTCTCTACAAATGCCCAAATTACGTGATTCTTGAGCCTTTGGAAAGCTTACCCAATTTATAACATTTCATATGTTTTTAAAGAAATTCAAATTTTAAGTGTAAGATCGTCCAAATCATCATGCAAGTTGAAAGACAAATGGAAGCAGCTGACATGAGCACCGAATACTCTTTTGGACATATCTTGAGCTAGAAAAATCAAAATGACTGATTCTTGTGGCATTGGAAAGAGGACTTAATGAATCACATTTCATATGTTTTGAAGAAATTCAAATTTCAAACAGAAGGCCGACATAATTGACATGCAATTCGGTAGACTGACACAGAGAAGAAAAATCAACTCACATGAGCACCGAATGATGTTTTGGCCATATCTTAAGATAGAGATATCCAAACTTCTTTGATCTTAATTTTTGAAATCTTATTCAATATGAAGATCTTTTTATGTTTTTAAGAAATTCAAATTTCAAATGAAAGACCGACATAATTGACATGCAATTCGGTGGACTGACACAGAGAAGAAAAATCAACTCACATGAGCACCGAATGGTGTTTTGGCCATATCTTAAGATAGAGATATCCAATTGCTTTGATTCTTAATGTTTTGGAAAGCTTATTCAAATATGAAGATCTTTTATGTTTTGAAGAAATTCAAATTTCAAACGGAAGGCTGACAGAATTATCATTCAAGTCGGTGGACTGACACCTGGAGGAAAAATCAAGTCACATGAGCACCGAATGGTGTTTTGGCCATATCTTGAGCTACAGATATCCAAATGACTTGGTTCTTGATGCGTTGGAAATCTTATTCAAATGTGAAGATCTTTTATGTTTTACAGATTTTCAAATTTCAAACAAAACATTGACAAAAATGGCAGACAAGATTATGATTTTTATGGTGGGCAGAAAATTTGGAGATGGTGTCTTCACTTGACTAAGTTCATCCCATTTGCCTATAAAAGGAGCCCTTCTCCCATGCATTCAACAAGAGAGCAAGAGAAGTATTCTATCAAGCAAAAAACAAGAGAAATATCAAGTTTAGAAAGCTTTAATATTCTTTATCTACTCTTTGAAGAGAGTTGTACTTTTGTTGTAAAAATTTACTTTGTTCTTGTATTGTGTTGAGAGTGAGATCTTCTTGTAAAGGATAAAAGTTATCCTTGAGAGAACTCTTTCCTTGGTGAGTTTGTTCATCAAGAAGAACTCTTGGTGTGGTGTTATCAAGAGTTGAAGGAAGTTTCCTTGGTGAGGTAGTTCATCAAGAAGAACTCTTGGTGTGGTGTTATCAAGAGTTGAAGGAAGTTGCCTTGGTGATGTTGTTCATCAAAAAGAACTCTTGGTGTGGTGTTATCAAGGGTTGAATGAAAAAGTCTTGGTGAGGTTGTTCATCAAGCAAGTTGTAAAGATGTCTACAACTTAGTGGAAAGCCTAGCTTGTGGAGCTAGGAGCCCGTGGACGTAGGCAAGGTTTGCCGAACCACGTAAATCGAGTTTGCACTCTCTCTATCCCTATCTCTTTATATTTACTTGCTCTTGTGATTGTTCTTTATTGCCATTCTCTTGATTGCATTCTATTTTCATCTTTTTCACCTTTGTTCTTAAAGAAAGATTTAACTAATTTTGATCTTTCAAGAAAAGTTTCATAAATCCGTTTTGATAAATAAAAACCCAATTCACCCCCCCTCTTGGGTTGCCATACCTGGGTCAACACATAACATGCAAATCTTACCCAATTTCTTACCTTGCTCCTAGTTTTCATCAGTCTATCTTCGGTTCCAATGATTGAGCTGGTTGGATGTGCCTTTTGTATCCAAGTATGTGGATCTTTTCTTTCATCTTCATTTTTGATTGAGTTTCTGTTTAGATCTGTGTCGTCAGATGTCTTTGTTGTGTCTGATGTAATAATAGTTGTTTCCTCTTTATAACTGAATCTTTTTTACTGTTATTGCTATCTGGTGCTGATCTTTCTGCATTCTTTGTGAAGCTGATTATGCTTTCTTTGTGCGAGTACTTTGCATAATCATCAAGATCATCAAATTCTACGTTTGCAGATTCCATGATTGACTCAGTTCGAAGATTATAGACTCAAAAAGTTTTGTTGTTCTGTGCACATCCCACAAAAACTCATTCATCACTTTTCGGATCCTATTTTTCTAACTGCTCTCTATCATTTAAGATGTAACACCTACATCCAAAAACATGAAAATATTTCAAATTAGGTTTTTTTACTTTCAGAATTTCATAAGGTATCTGGTTAGTACTAGGTCTTAGAAAAACTCTATTTGAAATAAACAAGCAGTGCTTATTACTTCAGCCCATAGCCTTTTGGTCAGCTTCTTGCTATTGAGCATCACTCTAGCCATCTCTTGAAGAGTTCTATTTCTTCTTTCCACAATGTCATTCTGTTCAAGAGTTTTGGGAGTTGAAAATTCATGTTCAATTCCATGAAATTTGCAAAAGTCAATATAGCTAACATTTTCAAACTCTTTGCCGTGATCACTCCTTATCCTCACTATCCGGCCAATGTTCTTGTTTTGCTTATTTTCAAGCTTAATACAAAGATTCTTGAAAGCCTCAAAAGTGTCAGATTATCTTTAATAAAATCAACCCAAGTATATCTAGTGAAGTCATCCACACAAACAAAAATATATCTCTTACCAGAAATGCTTTCAATTTGTATGGGACCTATAAGATCCATGTGAAGCAAATTAAGTATTTTGGATGTGCTAAGATGTGAGATTGATTTGTATACACTTTTAATGTTTTCCTATTTGACGTTATCCACAAATTTCATTGATTTTGTCATCAAGTTTAAGAACTCCTTTTACAGCACCTAACTTAGTTAATTTAACAAAGTCTTTATAATTTAAGTGTCCTAATTTTTTATACCACAATTCTAAATCTGAGATCCTACATAAAATGCCATTTTTACCAAATAACAATTATCCGAAGATCTATTTTCTTCTAATAAAATGCATTTACCAAGATTGTCTAAAACCATACATTTGTTTTGTGTGAAATTAACTACATACTTGTCATCACATATTTAACTAACACTAATTAGATTAGCTTTCAAACCTTCAACCGGCAAGACATTTTGGAATTGGGTTTGCCTTTGCCAATTATCTTACTTTTTGCTCCATCACCATAAGTGACATTTCCATCCCTACATAATTCAAAATCTTTTAAAAACTATTTATTTCGAGTCATATGCCTCAAACAACCACCGTCAAAACAAATCATTAGAAGAATGCTTAAGTGTAGTAAAAGCAACATTACGGACTGTCTTTTCTTTCTTAACCTACTACAGTTGTTTGGTAACAGCTTGAACTGTTTTGACCTTTTATGCAAAAGATTCAACAACTTAAAACATCTAGGTCTAATATACCCTTTAACACCGCAAAAATAACATGTTGGAATGAATTTTCTTACCTTTTCAAGACTGGATTTGAAAGAGCTTAGAGGAGAAACAAAAGCTTCATTGCTTTTTGAACTAGAACTTGACCTATTTGAGTTAGGCTTAGAAATTTTACCTGATGTTGAAGCTTTTACAAACACTGTAGTTGATGAGGATGCAATATGATCTTCTGTATACCCCAAGCCATGTTTGTTGGAATTGTCTTTACCAAGACTCAAGACCTGATCAAGTTTAACTGACCCAATTCTGAAATGATCAACACATTTTTTGTTCTCAATTAGTTCTATTGTAATTTTCTTAATATGTGTTGTTTTGTCTATCAAGGTAAGCTGTAGTTTTGTGATGCAGTTTTCAGTATAAGATTTTTCACATTTCAGCACTTTAATCTCCTTCTTCGAAGTTTTGATTTCTTCTTTCTGACTCAGCCATTCACCATAAAGTGCATTGTAAGTTTCTTGCAACTCTTCATTGTATTCTAGATCATCTTTTGTATCTGAATGTTCATCATCAGTTCTACACTTTTCTGTTGTGCTGGACATAACAACTTTCCCTTTATTAGTTACAGATATTGTAAAAGCTACAAAGTTACTCATGCATTCTTGATCTTCTGAATCAGTTTCTGAGTCATCACTCCACGTAGCTGTCAAGCTTTTGTTTTTCTTTTTGAGATTAGCACATTTAGATTGAATATGTTCATAATCAGAACACTCATAGCATTGAATATGTCCTTTCTTGTCAAGTTGCTTTGATTTCTTTTTGTCATTCTCTTTGCTGAATTTTCTAAACTTGTCTTCATTTGAGTTTGATGGCTTTCCTTGATTCTTTTTCTTGAAATTCTTTTTCATGAACTTGACATAATTTTTTGTTACAAAAGCAATCTGTTTAGAATCAGTTTCATCAAGCTCATCATTACTTTCATCATCAGATTTTTCAGTTTTAATATTGAATACAATGCTCTTTCCTTTTTGCTTCCTAGCACTATAATTAATCTCAAAGTTTTAGAGAATGCCAATCAGTTCATTAGCCCTCATCTGATCAGTGTTTTTAACTTCCTCAATGATTGAAATTTTAGGCTGAAATTTATCTGGATAGATCTAATTATTTTGCTAACGATTTTTACATCACCAAAAGTCTTGCCAAATATATATGTAGAATTGGTGATGTGACACAACTTAGAATAAAAATCATAAATCGACTCATCTTCATGCATCATCAGGTTCTCAAATTGTGCATTCAATCTCATTAATATGTATTTTTTTAACCAAAGCTGTACCTTCATGCTTTACCTCAAGAATATCCCAAGCTTCTTTAGCCACTTTGCACCTTGAAATCTGTCCAAAGTTGTTTAAGTCCACAATAGCAAAAATCGCATTAAGAGCCTTTGAGTTCCAACTTGAATGTCGATATTTTTCATCAGTCCATTCCTCCTCAGGTTTGGGTTCTAAATCACCAAAAGCATTTAATGTTGTTGGTGGTGTCCATCCTTTAAGCACACTGGTCAATGCCCTATCATCAAGTGATTTGATATGCATCATCATTCTTACTTTCCAATATGAATAATTACCATCATCAAGAATAGGTAATTGTGTTCTGGATCCTCCATTACGAATAAACTCCATTCCTCCAAATCAATATGATCTTTCTTCACTTGTATGTCAATGAACCTGCTCTGATATTAATTGTGAGATCTGAAGTATGTAGTTATGTGTAATATAACAGTAAACTGTAAAGTAAAATACCACTAAAGGATTTTACGTGGTTTGGTTATAAAACCTACATCCATAGACAACTTTAGAGCTGCAATTCACTAAGTTCTTGCTTGTATAATCTTTATGATCGTTTACACTAATGACTCACTCTCGCACACTAACATAATCTTTGTAAAACAAAATCCATTCAAGATCTTAAACTCTAGTGACATTGCTCACTCTTTATTTCTGACAACTCAACAAGACACTGTTAAGTAAAACATAACCACAATGTCTGACACTGAATTACATAAACACTCAACTCGCAAGTTCTCTCAAGTGTTTACTAATCTCAGACAGACCTAATTGAAATTCATGCATGATCACAATTTCTCATACATGAATAAACACTCATATAATAAAATCAAAGAAGCATTTCAATTTGTCTTGAAGCTCTCTTCTTAATTCTTGAAATGCCGTAACATACACACACCACTTATCTAAGTTATGTAAAAATAATGTTATATATATAGTGTGATGCCCGATTGTAATCTCTTCAAAATCCTATAATAATCTTAATCAAACTCAAATTATGATAAAGAACACTACTTCAGGAAGTGATATAAGTAATCTCCTAAATAGAATATGACATAAATAAATATACTCCTAATTTAACTATGATACATCAAATAATGTCATAATCTAAAGAGATATTCATTATCAATCAAGTACTTTCTAAATCATACTTCTAGAAACAATAAAATAAGAAATAATATAACACAATATTTTTATCTACAAGTTGGCCAAAATAATCATGTGCATGGCACATGCAAGAGTGTTACACGTTGCAACCAACAAGAGTGATTATCTTCGAATTTTAATTTTTTTAATCCATTCAGCGACATTATGTTATTTTAAGTTGTATGGTTTAAGTTGTATAAAATTGTTGTATATGTGTAATTACTTAAGGTGAAATATATCTCTTATTTAATTTTTTGTCAATTTTTTAAAAGAAGAAAACTTAATAAATTTATAATCTCCATAAAAAGAAAAAAACAAATAATGAGCAATGAAGTGTGATTTTCATGCTAATGGTACCTAACTCAATGATGGCAACATTTCTTGTTCACAATAATTAGTTAGATATACGAGAGAGCGCTAATCTAATAAGTAATTGTAAAATGACTCACTTTATAGTGACCAACATTAGAATAATAAAAAATAAAGAAATAGTGTAAAATGTTTTTAATTCCAATCAACACTTATGATTTGACTGATACCATTTTCCAAGGAACTTCATGAAAATAGATTTATAAGAGTAGATATTGGAATAATAGAATTTTTTTTAAGTTGTTTTGCCAAAAATGAATTAACAAGAAAGAAATTTACTTGATAGATTTTTTTCAAGTAAAACTTATGAAAATATATTTTATAAGAGTAGATTTTGTGAAAAAATATAATTTTCTTAGTAGTTTGTTGAGCCAAAAATGATTGTATGATGAAAAAGAAGTATAAAATAAAACTTTCAAGAAAATTATAAGTATGTTTAATATTTGAAAACTTAAAAAAAAAAAAAAGAGAAGTAAAAAATCGGTGGTTCTCCAATGGACAAGAAAGAGATATTTTAATCATTTGTAAACATTATTCAAATTACAACCAAACAATGCAAAGAATATTAACAAGATCATTTTATCAGGCAGGTACGTTGAAATAAATGCTTATTAAGATATGAGATATTTTTTCATCTCCAAACAATGGTAAGAAGCCAAAACTCTATGCAAAATTCCTCAATTTATCCCCCACTTAAAGATCCCAACAAAGCAACACTAAAACAAAAGTCAAAAACTTAGCTTAAAAACCTTACAAACTAAATTAGATTAAATTAAATAATGGTATAAATTAAGATTGTCGGCAAATAATGAGAACATTGACACCTAAACCACCACTATTAATGCCTTAAAGTAATTTTCTTTTTCATGAGGCTTCTAATAGAATAAATAAAAAACCAACATAACAACGCTAATAATTACTCAAAAATCACCGAATAGCTAGCTTAGGCCAGCAATTTATTTGGCCCAAATACTCTACCACCGCTCACTTTTTTTTTTTGATAAATTAATATTAATGGACCATCATAAAGCCGTATGTTTTTGATGTGGCCATGAGGACCTTGGCAGACGTGGGCACCTCCTTTCCATAAGTTATCACCATGAACTTAGAATTTGACGAAAATCGATCACCTCCCTTTTTTCTTTTCATAATCATTATTAGCCTATGTAAATAGAAGTGGAAAGCTTCCGAAAACCCCTTTATTTTAGTTATTTTATGATTTTTAAGGTTGGTTATTGTTAAAATATAAGGGTTAAAGTTTACTTTTATAAATTTATAAGTTTAGTTAACTCAATTTATGTATGAAATATTACAATCTGAAAGCAATACTATATATACAATTATTTTATACAAATACAACCAATTTTATATCAAAAAATTATGAATAGTGATACTCATTCTAAATTATATTTTCAAATTTTATATCAAGTGAATATATTGATGATATAATAAATTTACCATATCATCTAATAATCCATTAAAAAAATGACAATTCATTTTCTATATCATTTGTGATGAGGTTTATGATAAAAATTTGAGAAGATTATCGTTACTAACAAATTATGCATTTTAAAACTTATATCCAAAATCATGCATATCAAATAACGTTATATTGATTCAACCTATATAACTAAATTCATTATACTTGATGTGATGAACTATCATTTGATAGACAACATATAATAATAACTAAGAAAAATAACAATAAATAATGCAACAATCATATATCTCAAAATAAGATCATAATTAGGAAAAATATTTTGTTATGTGTAATTTCTTAATATAAAATTGGTTGTATGGACTAGTTGCTATCTATGTAATATTACTTTCCAGAAAAGATGCTATATTTACAAACTATTTATATAAACTTCTTTATATAAATTTATTTAACGCTATTGCATGATTCTCACATCATCGATCTTAATTAATGCTTATTAATTTTTGTTTTCCGATCATTTCATGTCACTTGTGTTTTATATGTTAAGTCTGTAATATCATTCTTTTAATTAACTTTTTGTATAAATTTAGAGTAGCAAAAGCCACTACCCTATTACCAACCATTTTTCAATTGAACGTTTGTGTGCTATTATAGATTCTAACGACACTTATAAAACTTTTATTTAGTCTTCATTCGATTATATTATTAAAAAAAAAACAAGACTCATAATATAAAATTCGATTGATAGTATAATCATACAAATGATTTGCAAATAAAATATCCTAAACTTTGACGTTATTAAAAAAAACATTGTTAATTTTTTTTTTAAGAAAAGAAAGATCAAACATTTGGTAATGTTATTGGATCCACCACAACACCAATTCACCAACCACTGCAACTCTAAATTAGAACAACAATTTCAACACAAGCTTTTTAATTCTTTGAGATTAATGCACCTCAATTTGAATAAATTGAGCGATTGTAATAATAGATCAAAAAGTGAACGGGTTCCTTCCACGTATCCAATTAATAGCTTGGACTTAAAAACATTGTTAACTCATCTTCCTATCTCTTTCAATAATAACAATGTAAATGATTATATAACACTCACTTAAATAACATCAACATAATCTACTATAAGATGCATAATATAATACATATTATGTGTTGATTGTAGTTTAGATTTATCAAAATTTCATCATCTTCAAATTTTAGTCTATTACATTTAAAAAAAGTCTCAACAAATTTAGAATATCCCCATCAATGAATAGAATTTTATATCTATTATTCCACTTTTCTACTTTCTCTCCATGAATATAAATTTATATATTTATTTAAATAATTGTTGACAATCTTATCAATTAATTAACAATTAAATTAGGTTGCAAGTCCAACAACATAAAATTTGTTCTCCTTCTTGTTTCCTTCGTGTTGCATAAAACACATAAAGGCATTTATTTTTTCACCACAAATAAAAGCCAAAAAGTAGTATTTTGGATCTTCTAACATTATTTGGTGTAAAATATAATTAATTTATTTCATATTTAAGAATAAAATACAATTGTACTTCAAATATATTCCTTATATAATCTGAATTAACACTAATTAGAGGTTCAAAAAAAATTTATCATATCATTTAGAATGTGTAGTAAATATTTTTCCCTGATACAGTACTTATGAGAGCAGTAACAAATTAATTTGTATATTAACTTATTATTAGAGTTAGTATCAAATATAATGACATATCACTTCAAATTTAAAATTTATAATCACTTAAATTGTATAACATTATTATTATTTCTATGAAATATATAACACTAGCTATAACTATATTGTCAATATAATAGCAACATATAACGAAATTCTACAAATAAATTAATATGTCAATAATATTGGTGTTTAAGGTTAGAAAAAAAAAACAAAATGAATGCACAGGTCATTTTCAAGCATCTAGATTTATTTCCGTTCCTAGTAATTAATGTTATGCAAGATAAATGGATTCTATCTCATGTATCCTGAATTTTGTGCTAAACACTTAAATTTAAACTGTGTTTGTTTGTATTTTTTAAATTTTTTTAAATTTTAAAACAAATATGTGATTAATTTTATTTTTTTAATTTTAAAAATGATATGTGGTTGATATTTATTTAAATGTATTAAAAAATATGCGTTTTCAAAAAATAGAATTTAAAAAATATAAACAAACAAAGCCAATTTCTAAAATTAAAATTTCAGACCTTATATTTTAATAAAAATTAACATAAATACTCTTCAAATAATTAGTGATGTTATATATAGTTAATTTATACAATTTAACTTTTATAATATAATGTTATATGATAAATTAAAAATAAATAAAAGAAAGTCTTAACATTTACTTAAGATCACACTTTAATATCTTAAAATAAATATTTTGAAAAATGTATAGTTTTAGTCTAAGATCATTTCTTATTTCAATAAATGATGCGAAATTCATCAAATAAGTAATTTTACCAAACAATTTTTTTGACAAACCATATAGCCTCTACACTATACGTATAAATAAAAAGATTTTTAATAAAGAGTAATGCTAAATCCGTATACAAAATTAACGTGACATCACTTATTTAATGATATATGACATATCAATATTTATTACGTTAATTTTTTATATTTATGATTTTATTTATTTGACGTCATATCAATTTTATAGACAAATGATATCATTGTTTAATATTATAACATCTCAAATTGTACAAGTTAGATAGTATAAATTGATTTTATATAGATAATATTCTTACAAAATAACAGAAATATATGATTATACTGTTGAAATGTTAGTTTTGAATAAAAAATATGTAAACTATTTATCCAGTAATACTGTAACGTATCAAAATATAGATATAAATTGATTGTAAATTAAAGGCAGAAAGAATTATGAAAAATTGATCAAAACTAAGAGGTGTATTGAAAAATGTAGCGGATAACAAAGTTTGAAATTTAGATGCTATCATTGTGATTTGATAGCCATATTTATTTGTCATCGATTGGCAATATTCGAGTTCGATGGATCGACGTGTTTTGGGTATTAAGATAAATTGAGAGTCCAAAAAGACCTATAGAGCCGGTAAACATCAAACGCTAATAACAAAAAAATATTTGTAAGAAGGAAGTCAATCTTTAACATGAACTCTAATATGGGATTTTTTTTTTTAAAATTTTTATTTTCTACAAAATATAACGTGAAAGATGCTAGTTTTAGACATATGTGGATCTAAACGAATTTTTTAAAAAATTGAAGGATCCTGAGGAGTTTCTTTAACATAAACCGCACAAGTGAGCCCCACAAAGATGTTAACCATGGTTCAGGGCAAGGGTAAGGGTGTTTGTGTGTTGCGTTAGTGTTAGGTGGGTTTGACCAGTAACCAGTGATGGGGTTTGGTGGGCGTTGGTTCAATCACCACTCCCTCCCATATATTATAACTCCCGCTCCCCCCCATTCCTTCCCTCTCAGAAGACAACTCTCTCACCAACACCACACCAACCACCAAACACAACAAATAAAATAAAATAAAATAAAAGAAGCAAAACATCGACAACACAGCCAAAGCAGAAGAGAGAGATAGAGAGATCTTCTCCGCTTCCTCCTTCTCACCTGTTCTCTCCTGTTACGTTTCCTCCAATTCTTACAATTACTTTAAGTTATTGAATTCGTTTTGTTAAGTACACGTCACCGTCATGCAATCATCATCTTCCGCTGCTGCATCATCCTCCTCTTCCAGTTCTATCAGGGTGTCGCCGTTCGATTTGATGTCCGCGATTATCAAGGGGAAAATGGATCCGTCCAACGTGTCATCTGATTCTTCTGTTAGCGAGGTGGCGTCTATAATTCTAGAGAATCGTCAGTTCGTTATGATCTTGACGACGTCCATCGCTGTCTTGATCGGCTGCGTCGTTGTTTTGATATGGCGGCGATCGGGTGGACAAAAGGTGAAGAGTGTAGAGGCGCCTAAGCCGTTGATTGTTAAGGAGCCTGAAGCTGAAGTTGATGACGGTAAGACCAAAGTTACCATCTTCTTCGGCACGCAAACTGGAACCGCTGAGGGCTTCGCCAAAGCGTTGGCTGACGAGGCAAAAGCGCGATACGACAAAGCCACTTTTAAAGTTGTTGATTTGGTAAATCACTGAAGCTTCCTAACCAAATTTCTCAATTTATTTTCTCCTTCAAATTAAATTAATTTAATTTTTTTAATGAAAAATAGGATGATTATGCTGCTGATGACGATGAATACGAGGAGAAATTGAAGAAAGAGAATTTAGCTTTTTTCTTCTTGGCTACGTAAGTACTATTTATTAATTTAATTTAATTTTAAAAATTTTTAATTTTTCGGAGTTTAAAATAAAATCTCTGCTTATTAATGATGTTAGATATGGAGATGGTGAGCCAACTGATAACGCAGCAAGGTTCTACAAATGGTTCACGGAGGTAAGATTCCGTTGGATTTAGCTAGAAATGATGTTGGATTTCGAGCGTAGAATTTGATTAGTTTATTGATTGTGTGATTGTTTGTACAGGGCCAGGAGAGAGGGGAGTGGTTACAGAACCTTAAGTATGGAGTGTTTGGTCTTGGTAACAGGCAGTATGAGCATTTCAACAAGGTTTGATTGGAAATTCTTCCTTGGGTTTAGTCTCCAGTTGTTTGCTTCGGGGTTTATGTTCTTTATGCTTTATGCATGTTGTGGTTTTTTTGATGTTTTGATTCATTTTTGTGACAGGTTGCCAAGGTGGTGGACGATATCCTTACCGAGCAGGGTAGGCCTTTTTTTTTTTAAATATATATATATATATATATATATATATATATATATATATATATATATATATAATATATATGATATATATATATATGTTTTACTTAGAAATGTATTGTGTTGTTGAAACTTACCAGCAAGATTAGAAGCTGTAGATTGTTTACGATTCTTAAGCTTAAATTTTTGCTCAATGATTAAAGGGACCTATTAATTCTTTAAATGTAGGATGTAATAATAAGCAAGCTTCCTTACTTGTATATTCATTATAAACCGTACTTCTTAGTAATCCTTTGTACAATTAAAGGAAAAAATGAACTATGCGTCATAAAAAAAAAAGGAAAGCAAATAAACAAAAAGAAGTTAATTCAATCACTGGTTAACTAATTTTAATTATAAAATATTCGTACACTAAAAATTTAACTGCTTCTAAAATTCTAAATTCTGAAATCATAATATTAATAAATATAATTAAATGGACAAGCAATCATTAATATATTTTTTTCTTGCATAATTAATATTTCAATCAATTTTCACAGATTGGAACAAGTGAAGATCAAGGAGATACATAGTCAAGCTAAGGTCATCGGAACCGTAGTGACCCTTGGCGGAGCTTTGCTCATGACACTATATAAAGGCCCTGTCCTCAATCTGCCATGGTCACACAGAACCCTCCCTGAAGGCACCAGCGAGACCACAGATAAACACTGGGTAGCAGGCACTCTTCTAATCCTTGTAGGCTGCGTGGCTTGGTCCTGCTTTTATGTGCTTCAAGTAAGTCTTCTGTTCTTTCAAACGCTAGCCAAATTCTCAAAATCAACCCTCAAATGATAGAGGATAATTAGTATTAATATTACTATTTTTTCTATAAAAAGGGGGATCAGAAAGCATTCTGATAGCCGATTTGGTTTGGCTACTGCTACCACCATTTTATACTAGAGAAATAATATATTATAACTTTATTGTTTTGTTCCAAACTTCTGTATTTACAAGTTTAACCGTGATACTGCCAGTTGAGTACAATTTCAATTTTATGATTTACATTGAAGATTCCTAATTAATTAAATCTTGTATATGGTCCAGTCGATAACGATAAAGAAATACCCGGCAGAGCTCTCTCTATCCTCCTTGATATGCTTAGCCGGCACCCTGCAAAGTGCAGCCATAGCGATTGCTGTAGAGCGTCATGCTAGTGGATGGGCAGTTGGCTGGGACAATAGGCTTTTTGCTCCCCTTTATTCTGTAATCACCAAGCAGTACTTCTAATTACATATTAACTTTCAACTATGAGTTAATAATTAATTGCTCCATTTAATTAAATAGTAATAAATTATTAATTCCCAAGCAAATTGATTGTCCTAGTTGTAATATATTAACTAACATTAAATTTCTGTTAACATTATAGGGAATAGTTAGCTCGGGAATTACATACTATGTGCAAGGTCTGGTGCTGAAGACAAAGGGCCCAGTATTTGTCACAGCTTTCAACCCTTTATGCATGATCATCGTGGCTATTCTAGGCTCTATCATTCTGGCTGAAAAGCTTCACCTTGGAAGGTGCTCCATTGATTATTACTTCAAGAGAGGGATGGAACAATATTTGTTCAAGTAGATATATATACATAATAGTTTGATTGATGATGATTTTTGTTTTTATGCAGTGTTATCGGAGGGATTGTAATCGCAGTTGGCCTCTATTCAGTTGTGTGGGGTAAGAGCAAGGATTATTCTATGAGCTCACCACCTTCCGCCACAGAAAAGGATGATGCCCAAGGACAACCCATTACTGCAACTGATGGCACTAAAATGCCGAACATTGCTACAATTAACAATCAGCATAAGCTTCTCCAAGCAAATATTTCCCCATCACTCAATTAATATCTCAATTCATATATATGCATAGAGAGCCTTCTTTTGCATTTTGGTACGGGCAAATAATAGTGTCCCATATTAAAACGTGGACAATGCTAGCCCAAGTATATGTAACTACGTACTAATTGATAGTCGAAGTTAATTATTATAGCCAAATTTTGTTGCACATATTGCGTCATTGCCTTAACGATCTCAAAGGATAATCATGCAATAGAATGGAGCATTATTGGTCCTTATTTAAGTGGGAAAAAGCCGGAGTTGCGTTAGCCAATAACAAGCTAATCATGTACATATTAATTGTGAGGGTGTGGTCTATTAGATTTTAATTTGATTTACCTGTGCAATATTTGTTATATCTACAAAAATTGGGATTATCCCATGATTTAAATAATTATGTTTCTTTAGTTAATCCAATTATACACGAACAAAGTTCGTGCCAATATTCTATGTATATATCCTGGTTGCTTTATGTCAATTTTTGGTGTAGAGAACAAAATATTTCTTGCATGCACTTTGATCTGAATAATGGAATAAAGTTACCTGGCTAATTTATTAGCTTAGTTTCCTTGATCGAAAAGAAAAAGGGTAAAAGATCAACGTACATACAATGAAGAGAGCACACAGTGACCAAAGAGCTAGGAAATCATAAAAGAGGGCATATAATTCTTGTCTTCCACTTAATTTATCTTTACCTGAGACATCGACTAATGGTAATTTCAATAGTGCAAAATTCGGTTCCTGGTTATACAAGGAATAAAATAACGCAATTTTTTGGTTTCTGTCAAATTAAATGTCAACCTGATTTGATGTGGACGCTACTACGATGTGCTGGCTTCGTCAGACATTTGATTCTGTGAAGAATATGAATGATGCACTTAGGAAAAATATTATTGGTACTTCGTGAACTGATTTTCACCAAATTGATCATCATAAAACAGACAGTAGTTGGTGAGGATGAGGTAGATGTTTAGGGTGAAGCTACGGTCCCCCTGCTGTATCGCATAATTTTAAGTCAACTCATACTCAAATACAATCTCTATCTAATTAATGAAAACAGATTAGACCAGATGAAATTAAATTATTTATATAAAATAAAGAGAGATGGAGAAATTGTCCATACATTGCATGGACGCAAATGTTCTATGACGAGTAAGCATGCCAAATAAGCCTAGTCTGGCCAATGATTATTAACCGCATGCTACATATCTCCATATTTTACAGTAAGCATAAAAAATAAAACACTCTTCATGGAGATGCTTTCTTTATAATATATGCTTTGCCTACCATCTACAAGCATTTGGTTGACATATGTTTCTAATGCCTCCTATTTGTAAGATGGACTCCACCAACCTGATTTCTCGTTGGAATCCTAACATGAAAGCACCATCTTTTATTTGTTAGACCTTGTCTAGTCATATTGAAAATCAATATTATATATTCTTGGTGATCAGTTCCAGCCAAATTAGTCTACAGTTACTCTCAGAAATCAGAATAGATAGCAATTGCAAGCATGTCCCATCAAGGGCAACTGTGCATTGATTCTTCTCGCTACTTGGATTAGGAGGATGACTCGATGGATAAAAGAATTTTAAAAGATATTCAGATTAATGAAAGATGAGAGTGATGAAAATCGAGAGCCCTGTTGCAAGCCGCAAATTTAGGCGCTTAAAACTAGCTAGCTTGTAGAGAATCTGTCGGCATGCACAAGAGCGATAGAAGAATTGAATTAAGAATATTTTCTGATAACTATCACTCAAAATAATTTTCATTGATTCTGAAAGCAATATTGGAATTAAGTAGTTTGTGTAATTCCCATTTTCGTGTTTAAGTGAAATTACAGGCTTAATTGGCAAAACAGGAATAGCATGACAAACATGTTTTATTTATTTATTTATTTTTTCATGTTGTACAAAGAGTTTTAAGTTATATTCACATATATGTAACATCTTTTAATAAGTCTACACTCAAAAAATTATTTCCAATGTCAAACTCACACGCTAGCTTTTCCTTCTTCAAGGTCAAAGTGGAATTAATCATCACAAGGCAGAAATCCCACTACATATTAAATCTCATCGCCATGAGGTATCAATCATGCAAACATATCTTTAATAAATGGCTGCCACTCCTCATCTCACCCAAAACGCATAACATAAACCACTTAACTTTGCAAATAATTCATCCTACCCAGAGCACTAAACCTAAATTTAATTTGTAGTCAATGCAAGTCCCCACTTTTCAAATACAATCAAATAATAAAAATAAAAAATAAAAAAAGCTAGCATCGTTTCATGGAGATCCACAAAAACTCCTCACTCTGCCTCCCTTTCTCTTTTTATTTGGATTCTATCACCAAATGTACCACTAAGATGAATAGGGATTCTAATTTGTGATAGATATATAAGAGAATTTATTTATTAGACGAAAAAGTATTTAGGTGGGACTATCTCACCACGTCTCTATATGCTCCTCTAATAATTAACTATAATATACATCATGTCACGTATATATGTATGTATATATATGTAAGCAATATGATATTATTAGACAAACACGATAAACGTGGTGCGTCCATCCGAAGTAAATGTTTTTTTCTTTTTCTTTTTTTGTTTTCGCTTTTTCAGCTCCAGTATTGGACTCATTGTAACTGATTTAGACATGCAAACGTGCAGTGTTAAAATGCTTCTCTCTTTACTTTAGCTTTTCTTGCCTATATAAAGACATTAACATTTGTCAGTCAGTGCTATCAACCATAGAAGATCAAAGTACACTTGCGA
The DNA here is from genome assembly GCA_013180625.2 of Boswellia sacra. NCBI lineage: Eukaryota > Viridiplantae > Streptophyta > Magnoliopsida > Sapindales > Burseraceae > Boswellia > Boswellia sacra. The sequence continues at coordinate 55,439 of SNVD02005410.1, forward strand.
GACAGTACTTCGCTGCTTGTGTGCGTGAGAAAGAGAGACCATGGCAGGCCAACCCTGTGGAATGTTGTTCGTAGCAGCGAATAGAGTGAAGCCTTACCTTGCAATGGTGTCCTTGCAGTTTGGTTATGCAGGGATGTACATAATCACTATGGTCTCTCTGAAGCACGGCATGAGTCACTACATACTTGCTGTCTACCGTCACGTTGCCGCCACAATTGTCATTGCACCCTTCGCACTCATACTCGAAAGGTTCTCTCCCTCTTCAACCTAGCTGGCTAGTAATTGTGCCATCTATTACACGTCGTGTTTCTTCTTCTTATCATTTGCTTGTCATTGCAAATGATAGCTTTCAACTTTTTATGCAGGAAAATAAGGCCAAAGCTGACATTACCAATCTTCCTCAGGATAGTGATACTTGGTTTCCTGGAGTAAATACCTTGACCTTCTTTATCGTATAGATGCACATACTTGTGCATAAATATATTGTAATCTTTATAATTCTCCACATTTGAAAAGGTGCATAACTGTCACTGCAAATCATAATTTGATGTAGAGTTGACCAACTCAATATTAAATTACCGTTTCTTGATATAGATTTGTTTATTTGATTCTATCACTATGTCGATCCTAATCACTTTCAATATATATCAAACTACTGCATCATCATATGCATATTCTCTTATACTTCGAAAGGATTAATTAATTTGAATCTTCGATCGTATGCAGTTCCAAGAATAATAAAGCCTATTATTCCATATTGACAATAATTTCACTTATATATTGATCTGTTGGATTATTTACAGGCCAGTGCTTGACCAGAACTTGTACTACTTGGGGATGAAGTATACCTCGGCTACCTTTGCATCTGCCACGGTCAACATCCTTCCTGCCATTACCTTCGTTATGGCCATTATTTTCAGGTTATTAATTCCACTAATCTTTCAGTGCTCATGAAAATGATGCATGCAATAGGGCCAGCAATCTTTTTAGTCTTTCAGAAGGCTTTTGAGCCACTTATTATGTCACTGCAACTTTCCAGTCACGTCAATGCTACATCATGATCATCAAACTTTAAATTAATCATACCATCGTCCTATTAATTAAACGTATAAATTAATTGGTTGCTTTCAGAGGAAAAAAAATTGTCCATGGCAGTAATCATTGAGGATGTATAATGACTTTTTAAGAGGCAAAATAACAATAAGATTCGAAAATAATACAAAACTCATTCTCTAGTAGTTTCGAATTATAAAAGATTTCTATTAACAATAGTCTATGTTTTGAAAACAGAACATGCCATGTACTCGTTACTCATCTTGTAGTACACAAAGAAAAAAATAGTATGGATATATTTATATATAAACAGAATAATAATAAATTTGTACTCTAGAGTTGATCTTTTCTCTATATATATGGCTGATTTCTATATGATTAATCAAGAAAATTATAAATTCCCAATGGAGAAGAGGCTAAAATTATGTTACAAAGCATAATACAATTAAATGGTATTTATTCTCATGATCAGGCTGGAGAGCGTTCAAGTGAAGAAGTTACATAGTCTGGCTAAAGTCATTGGAACTGTGATCACTGTCTCTGGAGCCATGGTCATGACTTTGTACAAAGGTCCCACCATCGAATTTATAAAGTCGCACGGAGTTAGCCACCATGCAGCCGGCAATGACTCCAGTGACCAGCACTGGATCACAGGGCCACTCTTTCTCATAGCCAGTTGCTGTGGCTGGGCCGGCTTCTTTATATTGCAAGTTAGTTAACAAGCTTTTATTTTACAATAATCCATTATTTTCTCAATTTAATTAAATTACTTTAAGTTAATCCAATCCTCTGTTTTCAGTCATTTACTGTGAAGAAGTACCCCGCAGAGCTCTCTCTGTCAGGTTTGATCTGCTTAATGGGCGTAGTGGAAGGTGGTGTTGTGTCACTTGTCATGGAACGTGACATGAGTGCCTGGAAAATTGGCTGGGACTCTAGACTCCTCGCTGCTGTTTACTCAGTGAGTAGCCCATTATACAATCGCAATTACAATTACAATGCACATTCATGTAATAAAGTTCCACCACTTATGTGACGCGTTACAACTGTCGCGATAGTAAATAAATAAATGCTTCGAGTATTGTATTGCAATGTGTTTGACACTTTGAAGCTTTTGATTGGCAGGGAGTGGTTTGCTCCGGAATTGCATATTACGTGCAGGGCATTGTGATCAGGGAGCGGGGGCCAGTCTTTGTGACATCTTTCAGCCCGCTTTGCATGATCATCACGGCAGCTTTAGGGGCACTTGTTTTGGCTGAGCAAATCCACCTTGGAAGGTACAATACGCTAATAAATTAAATTAAATCAAATTAATTATATCACAAATTTTGTTCATATCTCGCTTATTCCAAGGAGCGTTCAATTACAGCATCTTTGGAGCTATTCTCATTGTTTGCGGACTCTACACCGTGGTGTGGGGTAAAAGCAAAGATCATCAAAACGCAACATCCCTGCCAGCAGGGACCCCCGAGAAAAGTTTTGACCATGAATTGCCTATTACAAATACAAACGGTGCTAGATCAATCAAAGTTGACGATGAGAGCATCAAAGGGACTGATGGGTTGATTGTAAAGGTTTAGGGAAAGGGTTCAACCTCAACCACCGAAGCAAATTGAGAATTTTGAAGTTTCCAGGAGAAGTTTGTCCACCAGGGTTCCACAGAATATATTTTATAGTGTATATGATGAAATTTTAATGCAGTCCTCAGAAACCAAACTATATACGTGTCGCAAATGTTGGCGTTTCTGCTCCTATATATATTTCAATCAATGCCATTTGCAGTCTTTTGGTTGAATTATTATAAATAAACTTTTTATTTGTTATTTGGAGTCTTTTACCATATTGCTTACTTAGATTTGTGTATTGTGTTTTTTGTGTCTCTTGATGAGAATATTCTTATCACTCCCGTCCCCAGCCTTTTTCCTTGCTAGATTTTAAAAAAGCTAGAATCGAATTCGAGGAGTAACTTGCACATGACCTTCTTGAAGAGATGCTAGAATATTGCGCTTAATATGGCAAGGACTAACGCGTTGCTTTTAGATCTGTAAAATCCTTTGTGTGTTCACTGGAGTTAGAGCCAGAACTAGACAGTTGTAGTCTTGGAAAGCACATTCTATTAGCTTTCTTAAAGATATTGACAAGGAAATTTGAGGATATTTAAGTTTATAAATGATTATTTTAAGCTTAAATTAAAAAAAAATTGCAAAAGAGTAGCTCCGACCCTGCCGATGGGAATATATGATTTTTATAGCATATATATATTAAGTGGCTCTCCATTTTTTTTGGATAAAATAGAAGAAATCAACATACAATATTTGATTATTGCTAAAAAGGAATCTTTTAGGCTTTAATTGGTAAGCTCTGAAATATTCACCTATTTAACGTTGAGGATTTGAGTAATTCTACTCGGTTCTCACACATTATCTCATGTCTCCATTAAAAGCCTAAAATTGAAACTAAACATTTTAGTAAATTTTGAAACAATTATTAGCAATAAACAAGATACGTCTACCTAGGATTTACCTTCTGTTTTGACCAAAAAAAAAAAAACTCTCCCCCACATTGCCTTTTTTTTTTTTTTTCCTTCTTCTATATACAAGCGCCATCTCTAATCGATAAAAATTTTATGTCACTTATTTATTTTTATTTTTATTTTTAGATCACAGCAGCTACTTATCTTCCTGGACAGTTGTTATAAAAAATAAAAATTAATGTATCTCCATTGCCTTTTAGTCATTGAACTATTACAATCTATTACTAATACGAATTATAGGCACGCCATGAGGTATTAATGTCTAATCAACAACCTTATTTGATAAAAGATAAAGATGCTAATAAAATTAAGTGAAAATCCATCAAATATATAAATAGTAATCTCTTTCCTAATTTATCTTGAAATTTATTAAATCTGTCTCCTGGTTTAGTTCGAAAGTAATTATAAATTATAAAATCTCAAACTTATCCTTAATTATATAAAAAAAATGGGGCTGTTAAGACCAAAATTGAAAATTGGCGGCTAAACAGTAATGCTTAAGGAATTTTTGACACCGGCCCAAAAACTATAAATCAGGCCCATATCCATATCACAAAACAAACCGTTTCTTTGACGAATCTTGTCCAAGACTCCGAAATGGACATAGAAGTCAGAAAGAAGCCGTCGCACGCAGCGACTCCATTTTCCCACTCTTGTTTATTTTATTTTATATTAATAACTCAAAATCTGTCAAATTAATGTAATTTTTTTTTCTTATGCTGGCAGCCAAATTTACCAAACTCTAAACTTAAGTTTCAAAAAGTAAATATAATAGTAAGAAAAATCTATAAAACGTACGTGGATTCTAAAAATTAACTAGTTATCAATTTTTTTTAAACATATTTAAGATAATCACTAAAAATCATATTTAATCGAAATTTAATTTATTAATAAATTAGATATGCTTTAGAGAGTTAATAAGAGATATTGTTATTAAAAGTATATTACGAAGGAGCAGTTTATGTATTTATTTATTTTAAGTGAGAGTTATAATCCTAACTAATGTTCTCTTTCTTTTGTTAATCCATTATCCTAGAGATTAATCAATGTTGAGATAACATATGTGGATTTGGCTCTATATTGATGATAACGAAAGAACAAATTAAGATGCCCTAAATTTTGTCGATTCTATATAGAAGAAGAAGAAGAAGAAGATTTTCTGAACTAAAACTTTCCATTTCAATCATTTCTTTTGAATTGGTACTTTTTAGCTCAAATACTTCGTGGTACTATATACCTTGGTAAAGATTTTCTGAACTAGAGCTTTCCATTTCAATCATTTCTTTCGAATTGGTACTTTTTACCTCAAGTACTTCCTTCTGTTTGGTACTATATACCTTGGTACTTTCCAGTCGAGTACCCTATTCAGTTTGAAACTTTCTTTAACTGAAGTGGGATATTAACTCCTCTCAGACTGCTGATGACCCTTCATGATACCTATTTTATCCTCAATAAAAAATTTTAGCTTATGATGATACATAGACACAATTGCTTTTGTTGCCACAAGAAGGCCTTTCCAAAATGATATTATATGAAGTGGGAATATCCACAACAATGAAATATATAATCAATATCTGTTGATATGGCTTGGCTTCGATTGTCACTGATAACTTTACCAAGCCCAACGGAAAAATTCTTTCCCTTGTAAATCCGAATAGTGGGGTTCTCACCGGCTCTAGTGTTAAACCAGTAAGCTTTAACCGATCTAATGCATCTTCAAACAACACAACCACTGAACTTCCAATGTCTACCCAAACTTCGACAACATTCCTGCTCGCCACTTTCAATATGATTACTAATAGATCATCATGTGGGTGAAAAACTCCCATCGCATCATTCTCCGTAAATGTTATGTTCACCTTAGCTGTTCTTGGTCACTTTTGGAAATGAGATTCACTCGTTATTTTCATACATTCCTTTCCTACAACTATATTCCTTGCATATTTTTTTCCTACCCGATTTGAGTCTCTAGCCAAAGTGGGACCTCTAGAGATAGTTATGACACAATCACTTTAACGAGATTTTTGCTTGGTAGGCTTACCTTCTCCCTGTGATTTGTCATTATTATTCTGAGCTACCTTGACCTGAGCTACAAACTCTTTTAGCTTGCCTTGATGAATCAGTGCTTCAATCTGATTTCTCAAGTTGTAACAATCAACAGTATTATAGACGAAATCTTCATGGAAGTCACAATAATTCCTTTTATATCTTTTCTTTAGACTTCCTCTAATTGGGGGCGGCCACTTTTATAAATTTTGTTCATGCATTACAGCAAGTATTTATTCTTTGGTTACTGTTAAACGTATTAAAGTTGTAGAGCTCGAAGAAGTTCTCTCCCTTTGTTGTTGTCTATTTGAATTCCGCCCAGAATTTGTGTCTTGGTTTGTTGCCTTGGACCTTTGCCATTTTGCCCTTCTTCTTTACAATCATCTTTCTTCTTACATTTGCTGGTCATACCAAAGGACTCTCTTTTTGCCTGAAAAAGTTTTTCAACTTCAACCACCTTTAATGCGCGCTCATAAGCCTTAGAGTATGATCTTGGTTTATTTTCTTGAAAAGAAAACCAAAGCTTACTCGATCGTATGTTATGAGTGATTTCATCTAATGTATATCGATCTTCGAAAGCACCAAGTTGCATCACATCATTATGAAACCTATTGACCAAGCTTCGAATAGACTCATCTTCTTCTTGATGAATTTCTAAAAGTGAGGAAACTTCCCTCTCAGGACTTTTTGCCCCTCAAAATTGGTTAGCAAACTCTCGACACAGATGTGAGAAAGAATGGATACTCTTTATTCGTAGCTTTTTGTACTATGTTTGAATAGGACTTACGAAAGTTAAGGGGAAAGTCTTACACTTCGCATCATCTAAAACTCCTTGCACGTCCATTAGCTCTTTATATAGTTAAATATGAGCCAATGGATCAGATTGTCTAGTATATGGTGCTATTTATGGCATGACAAACCTTTGAGGTAGTCCAGTTTGTTCTATTCTCCCAAAAAACGGTGATTCTAACTCCCTTAAAGGATCATAACATCTGGTTTGAGTGTTTTTTGAATCGCGAAGGTTATCGATTTGTTCCTCAAGAATTCGAACTCCGTCTTGCCATTGATCTGCTTGGTGAAAGCCTTTTTTATCATCCCTTCATTTAGACTACCTTCACACATCAAGTGAATGCTTTAGATCACTTTTGTCAAGAGTTTCCCTTCCAGTACGGGTGCTCCCTGATCTACTCTCCATGATCGATCATGCATTTTCATTCATTAATGAGTCTTCTCTCGACTCATCCTGACGTCTATTATGAGAATCAACAGCATTGTCATCTTCTAGCTCATTTTCTTTCTCATGATTGGACCGATCTTGATGGCTTTGGTGGTCATAATCATGTTCTGTCTCTTTGTTTTTATTCATCGGATCCATAATTTCTTTCATTTTATCATGCATCTCATGATTCTATTAGGTAAAGTCTCTGAGTTCTGCATTAGCATTAGGAGCCTTGAATTTTTGGCCCCAATGTTTGCTTTTGTCGTTTTTCCTTGCGATTTCTTTCTTTTTGAATTTCTCGCGAAGTTTTGCTGGTGTTTCTCATATTCGGAGTTTCTGAAACTATTATCGCGTGGTCCTCAGCCAGATTTGTAGCCATGACTTTTTGTCTGCGCTTCTCATAGACGGCGCCAACTATAGATGCCAAAATCTTGCCTACTTGCTGAATACACGTGGCAGACTTGTGTGAGAGCTGAATATCTACAGAACAGAGAAAATATGGTTAGAGGATTAGCCGATGGAGGTGCCAGTTAATACTCTTTGATGCTCAAGTAAGTGATTGAAGGAAATATCTTTAGCTGAATGAGTTCTGAATGCCTTTTATCTTGAGTCCTAGCCTCCTTTTATAGTTGAGTCTTAGCATTTTCAACCTTGCTCAACAAGGATCCAAACATATCCAAATGTATGATAGACTATGATTTTAGATTTGAATTCCATCAAGATATGTTCTTGATCCTGAGATTTCAAATTCTCAATTCTATCTGATTATGTTATCATTCATACAAAAATTCAAACTCTAATTACTCCGTCTGGAATTTATCATTTTAAGCATTCAGAAGTGACTGATCTAACCTCAACTTACTCTGAACCCATAAGAAATTCTGCTCGGTAGTTCTGTCAGAATTCCATTTGATACATTTTTTCCTCCAAACCTATCAGAATTCCATTCGGTATATTTTTACTCCACAGCCCCACCAGCTTAATCTGACCAATGTTGACACTCTACACTCACTATTTTCCTAATTAATGCCTGTCATTCACCATTGTGAATGAAGCTCAGAAAGGGACTTCATTTATTTGTTCTGCTAGGATCGAAGCATAAGAATGTGCAGAGCATAAGGAACAAATTTATTCCTTTTAATTGTGGAGAGATGGAAGAACTGATCATCGTGATATGTGACGAAGCCGATCAATCTGTTAATGATACCTCGCTCTCGCTCTCGCTCTCCTCAACTCATTTCTCGCTTCTGTTATTACAATCGAAGCAATCATTTCTCGCTTCTGTTATTACAATCGAAGCAACAAGAGAGGACTTTGAATTAAATGGGAAAATCTTATCTCGTTTTAGGCCCAACCTAAGTCTTTGTTTTGGCCGTATGTGAGTCCAGGACCAAACGAAAAGAACCCGTAAGAGAAGAGATGATAGTTCTGGCTCTGATTTGTTTAGCAGTCGTTCTCCCCTTAATTCCTCAGTTATGCGAGTTGAATAATGCGAGCAATTTATGTGAAAAGGCTTACATATATGCTTTTTAATAAGATATGCTAATTCAATTATTTATAAAAATTATTGAGTACGACAATTCGATTAAATAATTGAGAGAGATCGAATTTTAAATGGGTTATTGGGTTGTTAGGATGGATATTGGTATGTGATGCTGTTTTATTCTTGAAACGGATGCATCACTTCAAAGTAATTAATGGCGTGTAAATTGTTATGTCCATTAATTCCAATCTCCAAAGTTGGCTAATGATTTAGTTTAGTTTTTAGACTCAATTTACATGTTCTTACAGATAACTTACGCTATACCTTAAAGAAATAATGGAAGGAATAATTGGACGAAGCTATCATTTGAAAAAGTGATGAGCATGGAAGAAAATTCATCATCATAGGTGCAAGAGGCAGGTAAAGAATGGAGTTAAACACAAAGCACATATAAAACTTGCCCATTTTAGTCAATCAAAAAAGGTTCAGTTTCAATCTCTTTTAGAAATCCTGTCCACTATTTATGGCACCCGATGCCTAACCTTGTAGCAGCTAGCATAGCTCTCTATAATATCATTGCAATATGCCTCTCACCCCTCCACCCCAACCCCAACCCCGCCACACATACAACACAACCCACACCCCCACCGCCCCGCCGCCGCCCCCCCCCAAACAAAAGAAAAAAAAAGCAACTTATTAATGAAAAAAAATTTGACTGAATTATATTATATCACATATTTTTAACAGACTTTTCAAACATAAACTTCCCGGTCTCCAGTTTTGGATTCCAGCTATCACAAAAAATAAAGATTTTCAGGTATATGAATCACAAATGGGTGGAGATCAGATCAAAGGGAATCAATATGTATATTGAAGTGTGACATAAGTGCCATCGACAGCTATAATTGTGATGTTAAATAATCTCTTTTCTTGTCTATAAAAGAGAGAGTTCTCATTGAATGCTGACAGCCAAAGTGAAAGATTTACGAGCTTAACAGAGTGTGCTAGGCTGTTAGCATATTGTGGTGTGTGTGGGCGATGTGGCCATGGCTAAAAGATTGAGAATATGGGAGAGCAAAGACAGCAAAGTATGGCGATGGCATGCCTCCAGAGACAAAGTGAAAGCTTTCTTTTTGATGGTGTCCCTGCAGTCTGGCTTTGCACGGATGTACATAATCACCATGGTTTCGTTGAATCATGGCATGGGTCACTACGTGCTTGTCGTGTACCGCCATGTGATTGCTACAATTGTTATCGCACCTTTCTCCCTTGTCCTTGGAAGGTTACCTCGCACCACTGCATGCATGAAATTGCATAGCAATATTTAGCTATTTATTATATTCTTGAACCATCTTGAGTAAACTTGCGATTGATTTTGACTCTTTAATTATACAGGCAAGTAAGGCCAAAGATGACTCTATCAATCGTCCCTAAGATAATGCTGCTTGGTTTATTGGAGTAATGCTCTCAACATCCTTGTTAATTTGTATAACTTCAGCAAACGAATTAAAACATATAAATCCAGCAAATTAAATAACCCTTGACTCCAGGAGCTATAGCATACGTAAAAATAGTGCAAGTGTCATCACTTTATGATCAGCAGAAAGTTTTACTACTCAACTGAAGTTTCAGACCTAATTTATAGTTGGCTTCGGCATCGATCGGCAACATCATTTTGCTCTCTTCATTAATGAATCCATAATATGTTATAACATTAATTAGTGGATGATAAACTAATATTATGTAGTAACCTCCATATAAATTAATGTTTATCTCTCTCTTTAATTAGTTCATATCTTCCACTTGAGAATAACACAATTCACTTTTGCTATGTCTTGTCTTGTCTTATGTGATATTTTAAACATTCGGAGATTCTGCGTATCGGAACAATAATATGATATATAACAAGATTCTTAATCAATTCTTGCTTTTGAAAAGGCCTTTGATATAAAAATCAAATTCTCCTTGTGAATTCCCTAATTTCGTCAAATGGGCAAAACAGAGAGATTGATCTCGGATCTCCTGACTTGACAGTTTTATCAAAACAGTACAAATTTATTAGATCTCAAATTTATGTAGTTCAATTTTGGACTATTTACAGATGCTCTTACACATATATATGCAGTGATAGAATTATCGATGAAGCTATATCTTTGAAAATAAATTCGAACAGCGATGGAAGTATATATGGAACCAAATTCCTTATCATATATACTAGGGCCTTTATGCCCCAGCGAAGAGCCAAAGATGGAGTTAATTATTAGGGTGATCCTGTATCTCCCCACAAAACAAAAAAATAAAATTAAATAAAATAAAACAACCAGCACTTCTTCAATGTGGTATCTTAGAAATGCTGTCCACTATCTATGCCACCCAATGTCTGAACTCTGCATATGTAGCTAAATATCATTTCAAGAACAATGGATTGCCCTCCACTTTATATTTAAACAAAAGAAAAAATTAGAAAAAAAATTTCACAAAAGTCTTATAACTAGTTTAATTATCATGTTCTATAAGATAATTTATATGATGCATGTTTTATGATTTTGAAAATTTTACTAATAATCCTTACATATACTTTATTGAGAACAAATAGTTAATAAAATATATTAACGATTGAACAGAGTAGAAATCTATAAAATTTTATAAAGTGTAATTAAGTGATGATGTGAGATTTGGACAAATCTCAAGAGAGATTTATGATGAGATATATCCTATATCTAGCTATATATAAATTTACCTTATTTTTTGGAGTTCTGCCATCAACAAAATAATGATTTAATTTATAGATGATCATATACAAAGGGGTGGATTCGGCCAGATGTTAAAGGAATCAGTATATATATATATATATATATATATTTGTGTCATGATTATTTAAGTGCCTTCAATGTGTCATGATTGAGACAGATCATTTAAGTGCCTTCAATGTGTCATGATTAAGTTTCTCTTCTTATCAGTAAATATATGAAATTTGAAATGCTGAGAGCAAAACCGAAAGAGGAGCTTGAGAGAGTGTGCTCATTGCTTTGTTTGTAGGAAATTGACTGAGAATCGAAGTGATATACAGAAAGATTGAGATGGGAGATCAGCGAAGGACAGGCAATATCTTGATATGCCTTGAGAGAGTTAACAAAGCGAAAGCATCCTTATTGATGGTCTCTCTGCAGTTTGGCTATGCGGGGTTGTACATAATCGCCAAGGTTTCTTTGAATCATGGCATGAGTCACTACGTGTTTGCAGTGTACCGCCATATGGTTGCGACACTTGTTATTGCACCCTTCGCCTTTGTACTTGAAAGGTCTGTTCCTCACAAAATTACAAAAACTTTACGCTTACAAATTAAGCAATTAGTTTATATATTCTTGAATAAACTTTCGATTTCAATTGACTCTTTATGCAGGGAAATAAGGCCAAAGATGACGATGCCCATCTTCCTTAAAATAATGCTGCTCGGTTTCCTTGAGTAAACCTCTAAACACCCTTGTTAATTTGCACTTATAACTTCAGCTCTCTCTCTCTGTCTCTCACTCTCTTTATACACACACACACATACACACGCGTCTTTTTGAGATGATCATCATTAATTATTATTTCTTAAAATTTAACCTCGAATTCTTTTAACTTATAATTTTTTAGGTATGTATGACTTACAGTTAATTATATATCTTTGATGTGATAATGTTGGATTGTCAGACCAGTGCTCGATCAGAATTTATACTATCAGGGAATGGAGTACACCACGGCAACATTCGCATCTGCCAGTCTAAATCTGACTCCTGCTTTCACCTTCATAATGGCAATTCTCTTCAGGTTACAATAAGCTCCTTTTATTATGTTTCAAAAATATCTCCATGATATTATTGCGTTAGAGATTTTACTATACCTTTTCTTTATAATAGAACCTTTTTTCATAATTACTTTATACTATAGCATACTCTTATATATAAACAAATTATTAACATTTTTCTATGAAAAGCTTTAATTTCATACAAAATCTCCTATAGACATACAAACTGTATTTCCTTGCGTATATATTGACTCTAGCTACTTAAAATAAGTTCAATGACATAGGCATATAGCCAACATAGCATAATTGACATAAATCAGTTTATACTATTATCATTTTATGTGTTATATTTATCTATATATTATAGAGAAATTAATATTATTTTACACAATTATAAATAAGAAATAATTTGATGTCATCTTTTTCTTTTCTTTTCTTTTATTAAAATAATAGAAAGTAAAAGTTATTCCCCACTTTCATCGTGCTATAATATATTTATTAATTTTTATAATTTTTTATAGTTTCTTTAACAACATATTCATTTTGATAATTTCATTGCTAGATTGACGACAATATGAGAATTCAGAAGTGAGGGGCATAAAGCACAATCTCTTACAAAATAATAATAATAATAAAGCTAATTAAACTCACAGAATTACAAGATCTCCAACAAATGAATGTCACGAAGACATGACCAAAAAATAAAAATAACAAATTTGTTCGAGCATAAAAACCCGTGTGTACTGCACTCTTGATGTTTTGAAAACACCAAATTGGGTATAGGATAATTACCTTTTCCCAGATGAGATAAATTTATTTTGCATTCATTGATATATCGATCATAAATACGACATAAATTAATTAATTAATCTCTTTAATTAAATGATCGATCAGGTTAGAAAGAGTTAACATTAAGAAGATTCAAAGTGTAGCCAAGTTGATGGGAACAGTAATAGCGATTCTAGGAGCCCTGGTGATGACGTTGCTCAAAGGTCCCATTATCGATTTTATACGATCGAAAGCAAGAAGCCACTACGCATCGTCCAGCAATGAATCCGCTGGGGACAAGCATTGGGTCACTGGAACACTAATGCTCCTAGGTTGTGCCTGTGGCAAATCAGGCTTCTGTATAGTGCAAGTGAGTAGCTAGTGCTATTATTACGTGCACATTATTATTAAGCTTCTTAAAGGTAACTCAAGTAGTACTTTGTGGCTCAGTCAATCACGTTGAAGAAGTACCCGGCAGAGCTTTCTCTTACAGCTTTGATATGCTTAATGGGCTCGGTGGAAGGTGCAGCAGTCACGTTTGTGATGGAACGTGACATAAATGCCTGGAAAGTAGGCTGGGACTCCAGACTTCTTGCTTCTGTTTACTCCGTGAGTAGCGTGCACTATCATCTCATCTAACAGATTTAAATACAATATATTTTCCATAGAAGCATTTCTACTTCTTCATTTTAACACTTAATAACTTCAAATTAGTAATAATCAGGGCCTGGTATGCTCTGCAATTGGTTATTATGTACAAGGTGTTGTGAACAAAGAACGAGGACCAGTATTTGTAACATGCTTCAGCCCTCTAGGCACAGTCATCACTGCAGCTCTCGGGGCCATTATTTTAGCTGAGAATGTCTACCTGGGAAGGTATAATCTTTAGTTATCATTATTAAAAGCAAAGCTTATTAATCATTAATCCAAATATTGGATTATTTTATGGCTATATATATTTATGAGATTTGATTTTGCTCTGCTATGATTAATTTCAGTATAATTGGGGCCATTCTCGTGACTTTCGGCCTCTACACTTTCCTGTGGGGTAAAAGCAAAGATCTTCCAAGCACAGTAGGATCAGAAGATGTGCATCAATTGGCTGTTGCAATTAAAAATGATAATCCAATCGAAGAGGCCTGCCACAGCTCCAGCGAATAAAGTGTTATCAGTCAAAAACCTTTTAGTTTTCAGATTTGGTCGCTGGGGCGTCCTCCAGCAACATTATAAGTTAAATTCTTCATTAATGCATCATATCTAAATCTAGATTATTATAAGCGAATGAAAAACATATAATATTGTATCCTTGTAAATAAATTAATATATGTGATCTCTCCATTGGCCATGTCTTGTCTTATGTCACAATTAGTACATATAAGTATTCCAACTAGGGATGGCAAAAACCCGGGGTCAGGTTGGGGACCTCAATCACCGGCCCCGGCCCCGGGAGGGATTTTTGATCCCCGTCCCCGGAAAATTTTTCGAAAACTCCAGGTCGGGGTCGGGGCCGGGGCCGAGGAATTTAATCCTGGGTCCGGGTATATTAATTCCCCAGAATGATTCCCGGATTTTTTAATTCTGTTTTTAAATTGTACTTATATTTGTTTTTGCGAGTACAATTCACTTGCCATTTGCTTCAACCTGTAAATACAAGACCGTTATAGTTACATATGATGCAAAAAGACAAAAAAAAAAAAACTAAAACAAGCAACCTGCCAAAACGCTCGATAAAACTCGACGCGCTCGATATGCATCCGACACTCGATATCTTTGAAAATAGACTGATATCGAGTGTCGGTTGTGAATCCGACACGACTCGACATGTAAGTATCGAGTGTCGGATGCATCGATGTCTTCTAAAATAGAATGATATCGAGTGTCGGTTGTGAATCCATTTTGGAAGACATCAAGTGTCGGATGCATCATCCGACACGACTCGACATGTAAGTGTCGAATGTCGGATGATGCATCCGACACTCGATGTCTTTTAAAATATACTGATATTGAGTGTTGGTTGTAAATCCGACGCAACTCGACATGTAAGTGTCCAGTGTCGGATTATGCATCTAACACTCGATGTCTTCTAAAATAGACTGATATCGAGTGTCGGTGTGAATCCGACATGACTCGACATGTAAATGTCGAGTCATGTCAAACTATATCGAGTGCGTCGAGTTTTGTCAAGCGTTTTGGTAGATTGTTTTTTAGCTTTGTTTTTATATTTATTCCGGGCCAGGGCCAGGTCGAGGAGCCTAGTCCCCGGCCCCTGCCCGGCCCCGGGCGTTCCCAGGATTCCTCTCCCCGTCCCCAATCAATCTCCCTAGAAATCCGGGCGATTCTCTGTCCTGGTATTGTCGGGGAATTCGGGTACCCGACCCCGTCCGGATAATTTTGCCATCCCTAATTTCAACCTGGCATTGAAATTGAAAAGAGTCAAATCCTCCTTAATTCCGCGGATTCTCTTATTAATTTGTGCATACGGGACATTAATAATAAATAAATTGACCATTTTGAATCTCACTTTCTGATTTTTGCTTATAAAGAAGCAAAGGAGATCACTCGACAGATTAAGCATTAAACACTCGACAGATTAAGCATTAAATTTTGTTATATGTGAGTATCTAATATGTGCTCAATTATAAGAGGCTTTACTTGTTCATATATTAGAAAATAATGATAACAATTGAAAATTGTCATATAATCTCCACCAGAAAAAAGCATGTAAGATTTTTTTTTCTTTCCTTAAAGTTATGCTAACTACTCCCATTAGTTTGCCAATCAGCTCATATTATTAGGTAGCAATGAGGCGATAGTACTAATTTGATAGGGAGTCCAACTAATGTGAATCTTAAAAATTCTTTTAAAAAACAATTTCACAAAACTTTATATACTCCTATCTTTTAATACATTTACAAGCAATTAGATATAATTTTTTTTTTCAAGAAGAATATAGTTTGTGTTTCTTTTAATGTACATTATAATGGAGCAGTTTCTTTAATATCCAATAGCGTGAATTCTAGAAACAAAGTTATAAAAAAAAATAAACATATTTAAGATAATCACTAAAAATCCTATTTAATCGAAATTTAATTTATCAATAAATTAGATATACTTTAAAGAGTTAATAAAAGATATTGTTGTTAAAAGTATATTATAAAGGAGCGGTTTATTCACTTATTATTATTTTTTTAGTAAGAGCGATAATCCCTTCTCTATCTTTTGTTAATCCATTAGACTAGATCAATCAATTTTGAGATAACATAGGTTGGCTTGGCCCTAAATTAATGACAATGAAAGAACAATAATTAAGTTGCCCTAAATTTTGTCGATTCTATAAAGATTTATCCCATGAGAGATATAATATTAGGTTTAGCTAATGTTGCAAGCACTCAAATATTCTAGGAACATATTAGAATTTTCTTTCACATCCTTTTACTAGATGACTCTAAGTAAATCACAGATATTATTTATCCAAAAAGAAGAAGAAGAAAGAGAATCAAATTCTAAACGTAACTAGTGATTTGGCTAGCTGTTAGATATATATGGCTCAGAATGGTAGGGGACATATATGCTTCTTGAGCTTAAAATGGCAAATTGAAGTAGTGATATGTGTTTATCAGGCCAGCTGGTAGCACGTTGGTAGTTAAAAAATCCATATTATTACTAACTTATATATTGCTTACGATTTTCCTAATTAATGCATGTCATTTCAACATTGTGAATGAAGCTTAGAAAGTGACTTATTTATTTGTTCTGTTAGGATCGAAGCATAAGAATGTGTAGAGCATAAGGAACAAATTTATTCCTTTAATTGATGAGAGATGGAAGAACTGGTCATTGTGATATGTGACGTAGCCGATCAATCCATCAGTGATGCCTCGCTCTCCCTCTCCCCCAACTCATTTCTCACTTCTGTTATTACATTAGCAGCAACGAGGGAGGACTTTAAATGGGAAAATCTTCCCTCGTTCTAGGCCCAATCTAAGTCTTTGCTTTTTTATCCAGGACCAAGAAAAAAGAACCCATAAGAGAAGAGACGATGGTTCCGGCTCTGATTCGTTTAACAAGGTTGTTCTGCCCTTAACTCCTCAGTTATATTAGTTGAATAATACGAGCAATTTATGTGAAAAGGCTTATATATATGCTTTTTAATAAGATATGCTAAGTCGATTATTTATAAAAGTTATTGAGTGCGACAATTCGATAAGATAATTGAGTGAGATCGAATTTTAAGTCGGTTAGTGGGTTGTTAGAATGGATATTTATATGTGATCGATGGTGTTTTATTCTTGAAGGGATGCATCACTTCAAGCAATTAATGACGTGTAAATTGTTATGTCCATTAATTCCAATCTCCAAAGTTGGCTAATGATTTAGTTTAGTTTTCAGACACAATTTACATATTCTTACAAATAACTTACGCTACCTTAAAATAATGGATGGAATAATTCGATGAAGCTATCATTTGAAAAAGTGATCATTATGGAAGCAAATTCACCATCACAAGCAAGAGGAAGGTTATAAAGAATGGAGTTAAACACAGAGCATATATATATAACTTTCCCACTTTAATCAATCAAAAAAGGTTCAGTTTCAATCAAATATCTTTTAGAAATGCTGTCACTATTTATGGCACACGATACCTAACTTCGTAGCAGGTAGCATAGCTCTTTGTAATATCATTTCAACGAAAAAGAAAAGAAGCAAATTAATGAAAAAAGCAATTTGACTGCATTATATCAGATGTCATATTTTTAATAGACTTTTCGTACATAAACTTCCCAGTCTACTGTTTTGGATTCCGGCTATCACAAAAAATAAGATTTTCAGGTGCATGAATCACTGATGGGTGGAGATCAGGAGGAATCAAAATGTACATTGAAGTGAGACATAAGTGCCATGGACAGCTATATGTTCAATAATTTCTCTTTTCTTGTCTATAAAAGAGAGAGTTCTCATTGAATGCTGACAGCAAAAGCGTAAGATTTACGAGCTTAACAGTGTGTGTTAGGCTGGTAGCTAGTTGTATTTGTGTGCGGGCGAAGTGGTAGCTAAAAGATTGAGAATATGGGAGAGCAAAGGCAACAAAGTATGGTTATGGGATGCCTGCAGAGATTCAACAAAGTGAAAGCTTACTTTTTGATGGTGTCCTTGCAGTCTGGCTTTGCAGGGATGTACATAATCACTATGGTTTCGTTGAATCATGGCATGAGTCACTACGTGCTTGCCGTGTACCGCCATGTGATTGCTACACTTGTTATCGCACCTTTTGCCCTTGTCCTTGAAAGGTTACCTTTCGCACCAGTGCATGCATGAAATTGCTTAGCAATATTTAGCTATATAAATATATATATTCTTGAATTAACCATCTTGAGTAAACTTGCGATCGATTTTGACTCTTTACACAGGGAAATCAGGCCAAAGATGACTCTACCAATCTTCCTTAAGATAACGCTGCTTGGTTTATTGGAGTAATGCTCTCAACATCATTTTTAACTTGTACAACTTCAACAAATTAAATAAGCATATTATATATATATATATATATATATATATATATATATATATATAGACACACACACATATCGAAGTTCTAATATATTAAATACTGGTGATAATGTTGGATTATCAGGCCAGTGATCGACCAGAATTTATACTACCAGGGAATGAAGTACACCTCGGCAACATTTGCATCGGCCACTATCAATCTCGCTCCTGCTCTCACCTTCATAATTGCAATTATACTCAGGTAGTTATACCTAAGTTCTGATAAATTAGTTCATCGATTATTTACTTATTTTTTTTGGTGGAATTATCCTATATTGAAAAGGGATAAAAATAAATATGCAAGAGGGAGTAACTTTTTAAATATCGCAGTTCGTGTATGGTGCTCAACAAACATTATCATATCAAATATTGAATGTTTACACAGTATATTTTACCCCATGCATCTATGCTCTCTCTCTCTCTCGTTGAAATAGAAGTTATTCCCACTTTCGTCATATATATCCCGTAGCTTCTAAATTTATAACATCATATAACCTTTTTCTATTTTTAGTTTCAAGCTTTATATATTTCAAGCATAACTTCTTTACTTTTCATTGCTGTATTGACAAGACAAGAAATGGGGAAAATAAAGCACACTAGCTTTTATAAAAAGAATATCTCAAATAATTCAAATGCACAACAATGCCCATTGCAAAGGGGTGTCACGGAGACAAATTTTATTTTGCACTTGGAGTTAAAACCCTGTGCAATACACTCTTGAAATTTTCAGATCACACGCCAAATTACAGCACATCATATACATGTAAAAACATTGGATAGTAAATCAGCCACCTTATCCCTATTCTAAATAATAATGATTCCAAGCCAATGGAGAGCAAATTGCTATTGATCAACCTTTCTTGAGAGTAATTTTCTTGATCGATGATCAGGTTAGAAAGAGTTAATATCAAGAAGATACAGAGTTTAGCAAAGGTGATTGGAACAGCAATCACGATTTTAGGAGCCATGGTGATGACATTTTACAAAGGTCCAATCATTGATTTTGTAAGATCGGGAGGATTATTAAGCCATCAAGGAACCAGTAGTAACGAATCCGCTGCAGCTAGTAAGCATTGGGTCACCGGAACACTAATGCTCCTAGCCGGTTGCTGCTGCTATTCAGGCTTCTTTATAGTGCAAGTGAGTAAAATATACTACGATTAATATATAATATTTACGTAAATAAACTTCTTTAAACATATTTATCATCAAGTATACATATGTATAACTCAAGTTCTGGTATAATTGTGGCTCAGTCAATAACATTGAAGAAGTACCCGGCAGAGCTCTCTCTTACGGCTTTGGTATGCTTAATGGGGGCAGTGGAAGGAGCAGCAGTGACACTTGCAATGGAACGTGACATGAATGCTTGGAAAATAGGCTGGGACTCCAGGCTACTCGCTGCTGCTTACTCCGTGAGTATATGGCTCTAGCATTTCTATATCATCTGGCTAAAATTGATTATAAAAGTGTTTTAACGTAATTATAAACTTGAAATTAATTACTTATCAGGGGTTGGTGTGCTCTGGAATTGCATATTATGTGCAAGGTGTAGTGAACAAAGAGCGAGGACCAGTATTTGTAACATCATTCAGTCCTCTAGGCATGGTCATCACAGCAGCTCTGGGGGCCATTGTTTTAGCTGAGCATCTCCACCTGGGAAGGTATTATAAAACATAAACTACTATTTATGCTGATGACATATTAATTCCTCCAATTAGTTTACCTTTTGTGTAGTCGACTTTTTAATAATTAATTTATATTATCATCCACTATCAAAATTTTAGTACTTATTATAGAATATTGCTTGTACCAATGATTAATTTCAGTATAATTGGAGCCATTCTCATAACTTTCGGCCTTTACACGTTCGTGTGGGGAAAAAGCAAAGATCTTCCAAGCTCAGCAGCATCTTTGACTACCGTGAAAGGAGATAACCACGAGTTGCCCATTACAATTACAAAGACTGCTGCTAAACCAATCGATGTCGATAATCAAAATGTAGAGGCATGCCGGAGCCACAGTCAATCCAGCAAATTAAATAACCCTTGACTCCAGGAGCTATAGCATACGTAAAAATACTGCAAGTGTCATCACTTTATGATCAGCAGAAAGTTCTACTACTCAGCTTAAGTTTCAGACTTAATATATAGTTGGCTTCGGCATCGATCGGCAACATCATTTTGCTGTCTAATGAATCCATAATATCTTATAACATTAATTAGGGGATGATAGACTAATATTATGTAATAACCTCAATATAAATTAATGTATGTCTCTCTCTTTAATTAGTTCAAGTCTTCCACTTGAGAGGAACACAATTCTCTTTTGCTATGTCTTGTCTTGTGTGATATTCTGAACATTTGGAAGTTCTGCATATCGGAACAATAATTCTGATATACAACAAGATTCTTATCATTTCTTGCTTTTGAAACGGCCTTTGATAAGAATCAAATTCTCCCTTGTGAGTTCCCTAATTCG
The DNA here is from genome assembly GCA_013180625.2 of Boswellia sacra. Classification (NCBI taxonomy): domain Eukaryota; kingdom Viridiplantae; phylum Streptophyta; class Magnoliopsida; order Sapindales; family Burseraceae; genus Boswellia; species Boswellia sacra. The sequence continues at coordinate 76,356 of SNVD02005410.1, forward strand.
TCAAATGGGCAAAAGATAAAGATTGATGTCGGAACTCCTGACTTGACAGTTTTATCAAAACAATACAAATTTATTAGATCTCAAATTTATATAGTTTAATTTTGCACTATTTATAAATGCTCTTACATAAATATACATGCAAGGAAAGAAATATCGATGAAGCTAAATCTTTAAAAAAAAAAAATTCGAACAGCCACGGAAGTATATATGGAACCAAATACCTTATCATATATACCCAGGCTTCGTGCCCCTGTAAAGAACCAAAGATGGAGTTAGTACTTCTTCAATGTGGATCCAATATATTTTAGAAAAGCTGTCCACTATTTATGCCACCCAATATCTAAACTTTGCATATATACCCTAAATATCATTTCAAGTACAATTCATTGCCCTCCACTTTCTATTTTTTAAAAAATTAGAAAAATAATTTCAACAAAGTCTTACAAGGTTTATCAAAATTCTATATATGATATGATGCATGTTTTATGATTTTGAAAATTTTACTAATAATCCTTATCATATATTTTATTAAAACCAATAGTTAATAAAATGTATTAACGATGGAACATTGAATGGAAATATATAAAATTTTTAGAACTATAAGTGATGATGTGAGATACAGGCTATGAAGTCTGTGGCTCAACTTGTGTAATGCAGGTAAAAAAGTGGCACAGCCGCGCCAAAATCCGCATCATATGCAGTATCAAACATGCGAAAATAGAAAGTTGGCGCAGCGTGTAGATCATTTGGTGCAACAGTGTGGATTCTGGGTTTATGGATTTTTTAGGTAGAGAGCTCGCGCAAGAGCGCGAGTAATGATGTGCAGGAGCGCGGGTCTGTTTCCTAGTCGAAATAGGATTTCTTGTTATGCAAGTAAATGGCCTATAAACCTTGGACTATAAATAAGGGACGTGTTTTTCAATGTAAAAGAGTTCTAAGAGAGCTGAAAAAGAGAGAAAAGAAAGAGGGTTAGGGTTTAGAGTTTAGAGAGATTGGTAGCCTTCTTGGGGTGTGAGAGGCTAAATTTCTTCTAATTATCTCTAGTAAACACTCTTGTATCTCTTCTTTTTTATTATAGTGGATTGATCTTCACTAGCAACTGGATATAGGATCACATATTGTGGTATTAACTAGTATAAATCCTTGTGTTCTTGTGTTTTTCTTTGATTTTTTTTTTTTACTTTGCTTGGGTGTATGCTTAATCTCTTAGATTAATTCCACGATAAGCTATTTGGGAGTGTGTGCGCCGCTCTTCTTCACAACAAATTGGTATCAGAGCCTGGTTACGGATGTTTGGGGTCTTTGGTGGCAAAAAATTCTTAGCACAACAAGTGTTCGATAAAAGTCCGAACTCATAGCTACATAGTACGAGAGGTGTTTGAAGAAATTCCTGAGATGACTGCATCACCTAGCAAGTATGAGATTGAGAAGTTTGATGGTAGCAACAATTTTGCTATTTGGAGGATAAAGATGTTGGCTTTGCTGGGTAACCTAGGACTGGATGAGTCACTTAAGGGCGAAAGCAAGATGCTAAAAATCTACAGCGTTGAAAACAAGAGGGATATCATAAAGAAGGCCTACAACATGCTAATTCTCTGCTTAAGTGACAAGGTGTTGAGGCAAGCATCGAAGATGAAAACTGTGACTGAGGTATGGTTAAAGCTTGAAAACCTTTATATGATGAAAAATCTGTTGAGTAGGTTGTATTTAAAGGCGAAATTCTTTATCTTCAAAATGATTGAGGATAAAAACTTGAAAGATCACATTGATGAATTTAACAAACTGTGCCAAAACGTAGAAAACATACAAATAGAATATGATGATAAGGATAAAGCTTTGGTACTATTACATTCTCTTTCAAAATCATATGAGATGTTTGTAGATATTTTGAAGCCTGGTTGGGAGACATTATCACTTGATGATGTGATTGATGCATTGAATTCAAAATATCTCCAAAGGAAGAAATAGTTGGGTGAACACTCGGGTGAAGGGCTGCATGTCAGAGGTAGAAGTGATAAGAGAGACTTTAAGGGAAAGTCGTACTTAAGGTCTAAGTCAAGGGATAAGAAAGCGATAATATGCTATTATTGTCACGAGGAAGGGCATATTAGAAGGCTTTGTCCCAAAAGAAATAAGAACAAGAAGGTAAGGAACAAGAAAAGGGTGATGCTGCTATCATAGAGGATGGATATGAGAGTTCTGATGTGTTAGTAGTAACAACACAAAGTTCAGAGGATCATTAGGTTTTAGACTCTGATTGTATGTTTCATATGAAACCACATAAAAGCTAGTTTGAATCTTATGAAAAGATTGACAGTGGACGTGTTCTGCTGGGAAACGACGAAGCTTATGGAGTGATGGGTATTGGTACAGTTAGGATTAGAACTCATGGAGGGGTTAAAAAAGTTTTGAATGATGTGAGGCACATTCCCGAATTAAAGAGGAATTTGATTTCGCTCAGGATGCTTGATTCCATTGGTCATAATTTCAAAGTGGAGAATGGCACCTTGAAAATTACTAGTAGTTGTTTAGTTATAATGAAAGGTGTGAGAGAAAAAGGCCTTTATGTTCTCCAGGAAGCACAATGATTGGAAAAGCAAAGATGGATTTAGAGATAGATGATGAAGCGTGCTTGTGTCATAAGAGGTTTGACTATGTGAGTGAAATAGGGCTTCAAGAAGTGCAGAAACAAGATTTGTTACGTGGAGATAACTTGGAGACAAAACATAATTTAGTGAGCATTGCGGTTTTGGCAAAGTGAAAAGGGTTAAATTCTCTTCTCCAACTTGCACTACTAATAAGACTCTGAGTTATGTTCATGCAAACCTATGGGGTCCACCTAAGTATGCTACTTTAGGTGGAGGTAGATACTACATAACCATTGTTGATGACTACTCAAGGAAGGAGTAAGTATACATCTTAAAGACTAAAAACGAGGCACTCCTGAAATTTCAAGATTGGAAAAATATGGTTGAGGTCCAAATAGGAAGAAAGGTTCGGAAGCTTAGAATCGATAATGGTTTGGAGTTCTTGAATGAAGAGTTCAATCGATTTTGCAACAATGAGGGAGTACTGAGGCATAAGACAATATCAGGGATGTCGCAGCAAAATGGTTTGGTTGAAAGGATAAACAAAACGCTTTTGAAAGGGTTAGATGCATGTTGTTGAATGCTGGAATACCCAAGGAATTTTGGAGAGAAGCAGTCAACACAGCAGCATGTTTAATCAATAGATGTCCATCATCTGAAATTGATTGTAAGGCATCGAAAGAAGTGTGGATAGGTTCGTCTATTAGCTATAATCATTTGGAAGTATTTGGTTTTATGGCTTATGCACATTGCAAACAAGGCAAATTAGAGCCAAAAGCAAGAAAGTGCACGTTTGTTGGCTATCTAGAAGGTGTGAAGGGATACAGATTGTGGTGCCAAGATTTGAATATTTCAAAGTGTTTTACTTGTAAAAATGTTACATCTAAAGAATCAGAGTGGTATTTTAAGGGTTGTAACACAAATATTCAGCTTAGAATTAAAGATACAGATATAGTTAAGACCGAGGTAGAGCTTAGAACTAGTAAAGCTGCAGATGGAGTTGAAGCTGAGGTGGAGCTCCATGATTCTAGAAATTCTCAAATGGAAGTGGCAGTTGAAGTAGAAAAACATGGTGACATAATAGAAGTTGCACCTGTGAGGTATGGTTATATGCTAATCTTATAACTTGTTTATTGTCAATGTCAGAGGAGGTTGATGATAGTGATTTTAGAAGTTATAAGAAAGCTATGTGTAGTAGAGATACACAGTTGAGGTAGCATAAAAAATGAATTCTTTGCTTGAAAATGGAGTAAGAAATCTTTTGTTGTTAGATATTGTTGATATGCTATTTGATTCAAACAATATAACAAAAGTTAGAAAACTTGGAATCTCAACTGGATAGGGAATTCGAGATGAAAGACTTTGAAAGTGTTAGGAAGTGTTTTGTAATGAAAATCGGTAGAGGCAGAGATAGAAACCTGTTATCATTGTCTCATGATGATTGTATTTAAAAAACACTTGTAAAAGTTCAACATGGTTGAAGAAAAGAAGGTTCAGACTTATTTGGTTACATATTCAAAGCTTTTATCATTCTCTCTCCTGTAACTGTTAAAGATAAGGAGGAGATGACTGAAATTCTTTATGTAAGGGCTGTTAGAGGTCTAACGTACTTCATGATTTACAAGCATATATTGGCATGTGCAAGAATTTTGGTGTGCTAGTTTATAGCATATCCAAAAAGAGTTCATTGGGAAGCTATCAAATGTTGTAAATACCTCGAAGATGTATGAACAACTGAGGAAGACAATATTGTAACTGAAATTCTTAAGGAAGCATTATGCTTGCAAGAACTTGTAGGTGACACAAGTTACAAACATGTCGACGTCAAGCTACATTTTATCAATGGTATTATTGATGGAGTTGATTGGTCAATATTGACATTATTTCAACTGGTATGGTCTCCAAGTTGATTGCATGTGTCAAGTTCAGTTCTTATTTTGACTTGATACATGTGATGTTTGGGACAACATAGCTTGAAGATAGATGTGGCTGGAATCTACTATGGTGGTTTATAGTATTAAAACATAAGCTTGATCTAAGGTGGAGATTTGTGAAGTTTATGGCTCAACTTGTGTAGTGCAGACAGAAAAGTAGAGCAGGCGTACCAAAATCTGTATCAGATGCAAATATTAGACATGCGAAAATAGAGAGTTGGCGTAGTGACGTGGATCATTTGGCACAACGACATGGATTCTGGGTTTGTGGATTTTCTAGGCAAAGAGTTCGCGCAAGAGCACAGCTCTATTTCCTAGTCTAAATAGGATTTCTTGTTACGCAAGTAATTAGCCTATAAGACTTAGACTATAAATAAAGGACGTGGTTTCAATGTAAAAGAGTTCTAAGAGAGCTAGAAAAAAGAGAAAAGAAAAAGGGTTAGGGTTTAGAGAGATCGATAACCTTCTTGGAGTCTAAGAGGCTAAATTTCTTCTAGTTGTCCCTAGTAAACACTCTTGTATCTTTTCTGTCTCTTGTTTTTCATTATAGTGGATTGATCATCATTAGCAACTAGACGTAGGATTACGTATTGTGATCTGAATCACTATAAATCCTTGTGTTCTTGTGTTTTTCTTTGTTTTTTTTACTATGGTTGGGTGTGTGCTTAATCTCCTAGATTAATTCCGTGATAAGCTAATTGGGAGTGTGTGTGCCACTCTTGTTCACGACACGGATAAATCTCAATAATGATTTATGAGATCTATCCTACATCTAGCTATATATAAATTTACCTTAATGTTTGCAATTCTGTTATCAGCAAAATAATAATTTATAGACGCAAGAATCATACATGAAGGGGTGGATTCGACCAAATGTTAAAGGAATCAGTGTGTGTGTGTATGTGTGTGTGAGTGAGACAGATCATTTAAGTGCCTTCAATGTGTCATGTTTAAGCTTATCTTCTTGTCCACAAATATATGCAATTTGAAATACTGTTAGCAAAACTGAAAGAGAGGAGCTTGAGAGAGTGTGCTTATTGCTTTGTTTGTTGGAAATTAACTAAGAATCAAAGTCATATATAGAAAGGTTGAGATGGGAGATCAGCAAAGGACAAGCAATATCTTAATATGCCTTAAGAGGGTTAACAAAGTGAAAGCATACTTACTGATGGTCTCTCTGCTATTTGGCTATGCAGGGTTGTACATAATCATCAAGGTTTCTTTGAAGGAAAAATTGAAAAAATAGACACTATTAAGGGACTTAAATGAAATATAGACACAACATGAAAAATTTCATGCCATAGACACTTTCTTCACCAAATGACTAAAATACCCTTATTTAATTCAATTTAGAAAAGAAAGAAGAAGGAAAGGAAACAATATCAATATCACACACACGATCAATAACAAATCTTCAACAATCTTCAACAACTGCACTGTCGAAAACAATCTTGAACAGCTGAAGCTGAGCAACAAGGTAAGAAAAACTTTCCTTAATCTCTCTCTAAATGGCATGAAAATTTCAGTAGGTTGTAATGGTCTCGTTATTTATTATTTTGGTAACTGTCAACCGTATTATGTAGCTTAAAATAGAGATATGTATGTGAACTAAGGTTAAAGATAGTGCGATTTTTGTAAAAATTTGCAAGAAATTGCCAATCGTTTGAGAAAATCCGGTGTCGTAGTCGACGGGGAAGAAGATGCGATTTGCGAGTGACATCGCTCGATGCGTCGGATCGGCTCTCGACATATCAAAGGGTAATGTCGAGTGTCGAGGGGTTGTGTTGAGTCTACGATCGAGTATCGAGTTTGTGCGTCGAGTGGAGTGTCAAATGTGTCGTTTGTCGGATGTAAATTTTGTCGAGTTCATTGATGAACACTTAAATATGCATGTTTAATAAGAGTTTAGTTCATCATATTGCATTAATAGTGTCATTAAATTCCTCAACTTAAGCATATTTGTAGCATTTGCATCTTTGGAATTAATTTCTCTTAATTTTGGTTTTGTTACAGGTTCGGTAAAATGGGCATAACTCTCTATTTATAGATCAGAATGGTGCAATTCTTAATGTTTTGGAAAGCTGATTCAATTGTCTACAAGATTGCATTTCACAAGCATAATCAAATTCGGGCTCTTAGTGGACCAAAATTGGGCTTGAAGTGAACCCATCTACAGTCTCGGCCCAGTCTGACCAGGCCTCAGTAGTTGGACAGTATCTCTCAAAATACGTATCCAAATTGTGCAAATCAATATGTTCCAGAAAGCTGAGAGAAATATCTACAACTTTCATGAAGACATGTGATTAAAATTCACAACATTTCGATGTAAAAATTGATGGTCAAAGTCGGTGCCTAATGATCCCAATTGTCAAAGATATTTACAACTAATATTTGACAAATATGCCCTTGTAATTTGACAAGTTTGCCCCTGGATGTATCTATAAATAGAGGTGCCTTGTGACCCATTAGGGTATCTTGGCCTTGGCTGGAACATTTTGGCTTTGGCTAGGATCTTGTATTGTGTTTGGTGTGTTTATGTTATTAATGAAATTCCTTTTTCTTACATTTTATTTTCTTTCTATTATAATGTTCTTCTAATTTCTCTCTTGCTAAGGTGAAAAGGTGAAACCCTTGATATGAGAATAAGGATTCTCTAACCCTTAATATGTGCTTAATAATCTTAATCTTATAATGTTTATTCAATATGAGTTATATTTAATTTCTTAATCAATCTTGACACCACTCGTAAAGTGGAGGTCTTGATCAATTATCGACAATCCTTGGCACATCAAATGCTAGGATCCTTTCTAGATAATGTATGGTTCTTCCTTACCGACACGAATCTAGTTAGGAACCTTGATTTGTTGTAGACATATGATGATTGGCACATTGGATGCTTGAACCCATTTACAAGAAGTGGTATAACTATTGGTAATGAAACAAATATAATTCATATAACTAAAATGGGTTAATTATCCTTATTTGAAATATCAAGGGCGGATCCCCTAACCTTAGCCTTCATTGTTATTGTGTTAATTCCTCTTGTATTTTAATTATTCTATTGTTATGAACTTTTTATTCTTATTTGAAAAATAGGGGGTGAGGGTGTCTTATCCACCTTTATGAAATTGTTCTGTAACGTTACGTATGGTTGGCTATACCACCTATTTCCATGGTGGTTGTTTACCTCTCTTCTTTTTTGTTTTCTTATTTGAATGGTCCGTAATATGCCACCCTTACATATTATGCATACTTGTGATATATCATGTCATCCTCTTTGAATCATTCCATATCACAATTTTGTTTAGATATAATTTGTAACGCTTAAAATTCCTTTCTCGTGGATACGACCCCGGTCTCAACCGGGTTTTATTTATTCGACATCCTAATAACTTGGGAGGCGACAATCCTATTTTTGGATGTGTCAATGAACTAGTTCTAAACTATAAGGTTTTTGAACTCCACTAATGAAATATGGGTGAGACTGGCAATAACCACTATGTATACTAGTTGTTATTTAATAAATCATAAATACATTGTTAATAGTATAATACTGTTATAGTTGGCTATGCACTGGCATGAGTATTTGCTCTTTTTATTTGGCTAATGGAAGTTTTTTTTTTCATGGAAGGTGTTCAACTTGTTTAGCTCTCCTTATTGATTAAGGTCTGGGGGCTAGAACCTGAATCGAAGGAGAATAGATTACCAAACTAGAGTCATCTTCTTCCAGTTTTACGACTGCTTTCTCTGTGGCTTTTGCGTTGAAAAGTTGAAGAGTTGAATTTTACATTCAAAAATTAAAGAGTTTGAAATCGTACATATGTAAATTGCGGTTCTAATTATTTAAAAGAATTAAGGTTTATTGTATGGTAAATAATTAGATGTGTGTATTTAGAATTTTTTTTGTCCTCTTTAGTAATTTTTTATTAGGGCAAAATTGTAAACAAAAATCAAAATAAAAGTAGAGACTGAAGAGGTGAAAAGTAAGAGCTGAATAGACCAACTCTTTGGAGATAATTAAACAAAATATTAGGTTTAGGTTTATGGGTGAACCCATTACTACCCAACTGACCCATTACTTCGAAGTATTTAGTTACTTTAATACAGGCACTACGCCAAATTTTTATTTAATTGTATCATACTATATAGTTGTAATCAAACAGCCAATAGGTATTAATTAAAATAAATTTAACCGTTGCTTTGCAAATTTATTGGGGTTGGACTTTTATTAATTTGCAATGATTATTCTTTAGTTTGCCACTTTGATCAGTATATTTTTTCGTAATTTTATAATTTTATAATTCTAATAAAATTAACTCTTTCAAATGCCTAACATATGAAGCTTAATTGATTACGAGAGAGAGAGAGAGAGAGAGAGAGAGAGAGAGAGAGAGATTAATTGCTCAACTTTTTAAGAAGTAAACAAGATATGAAGTACATTTATTGACTAATGTTTCAAGTAAGTAGTGATAATTCTAGAGGTTGATTATTTTTTGGTCTTAAATCTAAATTTAACTTATTCTCATATTCCAGATCTTTTCATGATATTTTTTTCACTTAAAATTTAATCTAAGACATTTTCATTTAAATGAAAAAAAACTAAAAGTTTTAGCTTTTATCTGAAAATAAATGTGTGAATCATTTATTACTTCTCTAATTCTCTTAAATATCCTTATAAAATTTATTTATAATTAATTTATCCATAAACTAATATTTTAATTTTGAAACATTATTATTTGTTTCTAATTTTATATAGATAATATTTTTAAATTTATTTTATGGTCATTTAGCTTATTTATATATCAAATTCTTTTTTAAAAAATAATTGCTTTATCTGATTATACACATTCAAATAAATTAAATTCATAATAAATTTTGGTATGCAAATATTTTTACTATATCAAATTACAAGTAAAAATAATATACATAAATAGGGATATATGTGTAAAACTATTAATTTTCAGAAATTTCAATCCAAATATTAAAATAAAAAAATAAACATATCATTCAGATTTTTATATTCGGACCTATTTAAATTTTAGTTTAATTCAAATCTATTCATATTTCAGAGAAAAAAATAATCACCTCTTACTAATGATTTTGAGATTTGGCCTAATTATACGAATGACCTAGCCTTTTTGGAATTAGCCTTCAATATCTTCCTAGTTGACATCTTCTATTAACTATGGTGGGTGAATAGTGGAAAAGTAAAATAATTAACCTCTAATTTCAGTAAAAATTTCAAAAAAAAGAATTAAATATAATAATAACGATACACATTGCACTAATACAACATGACATAAAGGAGTGAGATTTAAATCAATAAAAGAAAATTCTTTATTTTCTTCTCTTTCATCTTCCTTGAGAATTCTGGAAGTATGCAGTTATATAAAACAAAACAGTAAATTGTAAAGTGAATTGGCACAGGAGGATTTTTTACGTGGTTCGGTTATAAAACCTACGTTCACGGACAGCTATAGAGCTGCAATTCACTAAGTTCTTATTTGTACAATCTTTAGGACCTTTTACAGTGCTGACTCACTCTCACACATAGACCTAATCTTTGTAAAACAAAATCTTCACAAAGATCTTAAACTCTAATGATACTGCCCACTCTCTATCACAGATAACTTAACAACATACAGTTAAGTTATAATAACACCCGATGTCTGATACTGAATTACATAAATACTTAACCCGTAAGTTTTTTTAAGTGTCTACTAACTCACACAAACTCAATCAATAACTCATGTACGATTTCTATATCTCATATATGAATCAAAGACTCAAGAAATTAAATCAAAGAAGACATTCCAATTTACGTTGAAGCTCTTCTATCAATTCATGGAATGCCAAAATCAAGACTCTCTCACAACCAAATCAGCTAACCAGTTTTAATCTCTCTTCAACGTCTGTCATCCCTGGTTATTACATGAAATATATATATAGTGAGTGAGTTGGATGAAATCTCCTAGAAATCCTGCAAAAGATCTAATCAACATCACATTAGGATTAGGAGAAATAAAATAGGAAGTGATTAAATACTTAAAGAGATTAGGATAAATAAATAATCTCTTATTCTAATTAAGATACAAGATATTATCCTAATTTTAGGAGATATATATAAATCAAATACTTCCTAAAATATAATTCTAGAAACAGTAGAATAATCAAAATAATATTCTTGCTTAATCATAAGTTGAACAAAACATAACACATGCATGTTGTAACCAAAAATCTCGTTGTCAATGCTCTCGGAATAAGTGCTCGACAACCATGCTCGACACTCGACACTTCTAACACAATTGTCTCGACAAAAATCTTCTCTGCATATCTTCTCGACATTTCAATAGTCAGCACTCGACAACTCAACTTCTCTCGACAACTCGACTTCACTCGACAACGCGACTTCACTCGACAATCTCGACAACAATACTCGACACTTGACAAAACCACAACACAACACTGGAAATAAGCTCGACAACAATACTCGACACAGATTGACACCAGATCGACACACTAACACTAACAATCTCCCCCTTTTTGGCAACTTGTGATGAAAGCATTAAACTGTTTCTGGTAAATATAACATGTGAGCTGTTACACAGAAGCATATCAGAACACTGTTATAATATGTATATCCTGCAAACCATTCATCAAACAAAGATATCACATAAACACACACATCATCAGAATAGTTTGACTGCATTCATATAAGCATAAGGCCTTACTCCCACTTACTTACAACCCCGGAGAAGAAGTAGTCACCAAAATATCTCTTCTCCCCCTTGATTTCAGCACAAGTGTCAAAAGCACTAACGAAGTCTCGGAGACTTTCGAACTGGTAGGGAAGAGGAACTGCCAGGCTTTTTGGATCGGCCAACCTTCATTTTGTATCGCTTTCTGGTGGTAGTAGGTATTGGCTTCTCAGAAGCGACAGGAGCAGATGGCTCTTCAACTGTATCAGAGGAGGTGGCAGTGACTTCAGCAATAATTCTGCGAATCTTCGTGTCACGTTGTTCTACACTAGTTTTTGTTGTAGCAAATTCAACAGTAGTTGGTGGAGTGGGAACGAGTGGAACTTTAGCTATTGCAACTGATAGAGAGGTGACTGGTGCAGATGGTGCTGTCTCAAGAAGGGATTCCTTTGTGTGTTTTGCTCCTGATTGAGTTACAGGAGATAAGGTTGGATCTTCATTAGGTTGGGACTGTGTGAATGGTAAAGAGGTAGTATGCTCTGCTTCAGGAAGTGGAGAGACAGCGGGGTCATGTTCAGCAATTGGTGAAGACTGTTTTGTCGCAGTTTCAATTTTTGTTTGTTCATCTGACAGTGACTCATCCTGCAATATGGGAGCTGTGGAGTCAATTTTCTACTTCAGATTGTCAGATGATTTCTTCACCTTGTCATCTTTCCTCTTTCTCTTCAAGATTCTTCCCTAAGCAATTGACTTGAGTTTCTTTTATTTTGGTTGTTGTTCTGCTGTTACATCTTTCTCAACAGCAGTTTGTGAAGCTGGTTCTACTGTTGGCATTTGTTCAATTTCAGCAGGCATAGGAGCATCAGGAATTGGTGTGGGATCATCTATCTTATCAGGAGCTTCATGTAGAGTCTCCATTGGTTGTGACTCCTCTGCTGGACTATAGTGCCTTGCAAATCTTGCCTCCAAGACAAGCTGTCTTTCTTTGATAGCTTTTAAATCTTGCACAACTTTAGCCAAAGCAGAATTGATCAAAGTAAGCTATTCTGCAAAATTGGTCATTTGATTTTTTTTTACTCTCTTGGGTTTCGGTTCAGGTACAAGTAAGTCAGATTTGTCATGCAGTCTTTGCATAAATCCCTTTGTAATAGGTTTAGACAGAATTTTAGTTTGTTCATGAGAGCTTATTGGGATGTTGTTCTGTGCAAGAATCCCTTGAATCAAACAGGAAAATATAAGCAGATAATAATCAGAGTGATAAGATCCAATCTGTATAATTGATCTATAGGCTAGCAACCCAAAGTTAATTAGTCGATTTGTGCCTAACCAAAATAGAAGTTTCACTCTGTCTTCCCGAACCTGATTTTGGTGGAAAGAAGGAAGCCAATTAAACTGAGCTACCTTATGCAACACTCGATATTTCTTCCTAAGATACTGCTGGTCTATACCATCTCTTAGTTTCCATTCAATGTCTATTCGACCAGTTAGTTCCTTAACAACTTTAGCCATGTTAAATTATACATCTAATGCATGTAAGCTGCCTATGGGAATGTCTAGGAAAGTGTTTATGACGTTTGGAGAGAACTTAACAAACTTTCCTTGATAATAAACTTTATGATACAGAAAGCTTTTAGGATCATCAATGGCAGATGAGATGTTTGTATAAAATTTCTGAATTAAAGCCTTCACAGGGGGTAGGGATTTTTTTACCGTACGAGTCCAGTAAATAAACTCAATCATCTCACTCAGGCCATTGGAGTTGAAATCCGACAGTTTCACCGGCCTTTCCATCTGCAAATTTTGTTTTGAAGTGAACTTCACAAACTATTGTTTAATGGTTGTCGTGAGGAATTTGCTGTACTTCAGCTTGATCTTATCCTTTATCTTCCTCACCGACACTTGCTCATCTTCACTGATGGCTAGATCGACAATGATTCCTGCATGTGTGTGTTGCATCAGAGATGAATGAATGCTGTCACTTCTATTGTAACTGGAGCCGCCGGGGGAAGATGAAGAACTGGCTGAGGTTGCCATTGATAGGGTTTGTAGACTGTAACAAATTCTTCAAAATAGAGAAAGAGAGAAAGAAGACGAGGAACAGTGGATAAGCTATTGTTGAAGGATGGTATGAATAGAAAAAAGTCCTAAACCGATTTTGAAATATACTCGGCTTTTTAAAAATAATTTTGTTTTTAACAAAATTTAATGTGAAATCTATTTCCAAAACCATTTCATAACTTCCATTAAAAGACAACAATTCAAATTTGATTCCAATTTGAATAAGGAATTCTAATAGAATTAGGATTCCCGTCACTGAAACTTCTCCCCCTCAATTCAATAATGTTGACATGGCATTTTGACACATGGACACACAAGAAAATTAAATTTCAGGAAAGCACAAAAGATATTGTTATAAAAGACGTAACAAAACACAGTTAACAATAACATAACAGTAATATCTGAATTATCATATGAATCATTCTAAGAAAGCATATTTCAGAGCTGTGTAATTTTCACTTGAAAGCTATTTTCTTCGTGATTCAATTGAGTGATCAACTTGAGTATGCTTCTTACACACAAAAATTGATTTCAATGTGAATTTTTCTAGATTAATACAGTAGCTTTCACACAATATAGAGGTAGCCCTTTTCATATGAGTGGGTGACCTCAACATATTTCCTAGATACCCTGAGGTTACTCTCAATGATGGCTTTCACACATCACATATTGGTAGCCCTCTCTGTATTTTAAATCAGTATCTTATTATACACACAAATTTTATATCAAAGCTCACACATGCTAATTTAGAAGAAAACTTATGATACTATAGATATGAATAAAATAACAGCATACTGTATTCATTCATAAAACTGACAAATGCATAAGGCTTTTCTTACATTTTCAAATCTTATTGTATCCAATGCCTTAGTGAACAAGTCAGTCAATTGTCTATCAGTGGTGATGTGTTCAATGTGTATCACCTTAGATTCTACTAGTTCCCTTATAAAATAGTATCTAATATCAATGTGTTTTGTTCTAGAATGCTGAACAGGATTTTTGGAAATATTTATAGCATTAGTATTATCACAAAATATAGTTATAGGCTTTTGTTCAATACCATAATCACTCAACATTTGCTTCATCCATAATAGTTGTGTGCAACAACTCCCTGCTGCTATGTATTCGACTTCAGCAGTAGACAAAGAAATAGAATTCTACTTTTTGCTGTGCAATGAAACCAAGTTAGTACCAAGATAAAAACAACCTCCTGAAGTGCTTTTTCGGTCATCTGCATTTCCTGCCCAATCAACATCACTAAACCCTGTAAGATAATCATTTGTATCTTTAGAAAACCATATCCCATAATCATGTGTTCCATGAACATACCTGATGATTCTCTTAGTTGCTGCAAGATGTGATTCCTTTGGATTTGCTTGAAATCTTGCACAAAGTCCTACACTAAAGTACAAATCTGGTCTGCTTGCCGTGAGGTATAGCAGGCTGCCAATAATACTTCTATACAAACTTGCATCAACATTTTTTCTGCATTGTCTTTTGAAAGTTTAAGGTTAGTACTGATAGGAGTTTTCATTGGTTTTGCATTCTCAAGCCCAAATTTCTTTACAAGATTTTTAGCATATTTTGATTGAGATATGAATATCCCATCATTCATTTGCTTAACCTGTAATCCAAGAAAGAAATTTAATTCTCCTACCATGCTCATCTCAAACTCTTCCTGCATCAACTTAACAAACTCATTTGTTTTGCTTTTGTTAGTTGATCCGAAAACAATGTCATCAACATATATTTGTGCAACAATAAGATAGTTAGATGCATGTTTGATAAACAAAGTCTTATCATTGTTGCCTTTTTTATAACCTTTATTGATAAAAAAGTTTGTCAACCTTTCATACTAAGCTCTAGGAGCTTGTTTCAAACCATACAAGGCTTTGTGTAATCTATACACAAAATCAGGATGTTTAGGATCTTCAAATCCTTTAGGCTGTTCAACAAAGACTTCTTCATTGAGATAGCCATTTAAAAATGCAGTTTTAACATCCATTTGATACAACTTAAAATCAAGCAAACAAGCAATTGCAAGTAGTAATCTGATTGACTCAAGTCTAGCTACTGGTGCAAAGGTCTCATCAAAGTCTATGCCTTCTACTTGTGTGTAACCTTGTGCAACTAGCATAACCTTATTTCTTACTACTTGTCCACTTTCATCAGTTTTATTTTTGAATATCCATTTAGTTCCAATGACATTTGCATTTTCTGGCCTAGGAACTAATTCTCATACTCCATTCCTTTTAAAATGATTAAGTTCATCTTGCATAGCTTGAATCCACACTTCTTCTTTCAAAGCTTCTTTTACATTTTTTGGTTCAACTAAAGAAACATAACAAGCAAACCTTACCTGATTTCTTACCTTGCTCCGGGTTTTCATCATGCCATCTGGTGTTCCAATGATAGAACTTGTTGGATGTGCCTTCTGAATCCATGTGGGAGGATCTTTCTTTTCATCTTCATTCCTGATTGAATTTCTGTTCAAACCTGAGTTGTCAGATGTTACTGTTACGTCGGGTGTAACAGCAACTGTTTCCTCTTTCATAACAGCATCTTCATTTTTGTTGCCGTCTGAATCTGATTTTTCTGAATCTTCTGTGAAGCTGGTTATCCTTTCTTCTTATGAGTACTTTGCATAATCGTCTAGATCATTAAATACTACATTTGCAGATTCCATGACAGCCTCAGTTCTCATATTGTAAACTCGAAATGCTTTGCTGTTTTGTGCATAACCCACAAAGACTCCTTCAACATTTCTCAGATCCAATTTTCCTAACAGTTTTCTGTCATTTAAGATATAACACCTACATCCAAAGACATGAAAATATTTTAAATTAGGTTTTCTACCTTTCAATATTTCATAAGGTGTTTGATTAGTGCTAGGTCTAAGAAAAAATCTATTTGAAATGTAACAAGCAGTGCTTATTGCTTCAGCCCATAGCCTTTTGGTTAACTTCTTACTATTGAGCATCATTCTAGCCATCTCTTGAAGAGTTCTATTCTTCTGTTTCACAATGCAATTTTGTTCAGGGGTTTTGGGGGCTGAAAATTCATGTTCAATGCCATGATATTTGCAAAAATCAGCATAGCTGACATTCTCAAATTCTTTGCCATTATCACTTCTTATTTTTACAATCCTACCAATATTTCTATTTTGCTCATTCTCAAGCTTAACACAAAGATTCCTGAAAGCTTCAAAAGTGTCAGATTTTTCTTTAATGAAATCAACCCAAGTATATCTAGAAAAATCATCCACACAAACAAATATGTATCTCTTACCTGTAATGTTTTCAATTTGCATAGGACCCATAAGATCCATATGAAGTAAATCAAGTATTTTGGATGTACTAAGATGTGGATTTAACTTGTGTGAACTTCTACTTTGTTTTTCCATTTGACATAGTCCACAAATTCCATTAACTTTGTCATCAAGTTTAGGGACTCCTTTTACCGCACCTAACTTAGTTAATTTAACCAAGTCTTTGTAATTTAAGTGCCCTAATTTTTATGCCACAATTCCAAATCCGAAATCCTAGCATGAAATGCAATTTCTACCAAATAACAATTACCTGAAGAGCTATTTCCTTCTAGATTGTATTTCCCAAGATTATCTAAAACCATGCATTTGTTTTGTGTGAAATTAACAATATACTTTTCATCACAAATCTGACTAATACAAATAAGATTAGCTTTTAAATCTTCAACCAGTAAGACATTTTGAAAATTGGGTAGGCCTTTGACATTCAAAGTGCCTTTACCAATGATCTTACTCTTTGCTCCATCTCTAAAGGTGACATTACCATCCTTGCATGCTTTAAAGTCTATTAGAAATTGTTTATTTCCAGTCATGTGCTTGGAACAACTGCTGTGAAAATATCAGAAATCGTTAGATGCATGATTAAGTGCAGTAAAAGCAACATGGCATACTGTTTTGTCTTTCCTAACCTACTGCAATTGTAATTTAGGTAACAGTTTGAACTGTTTTGATCTTTTATGTAACAGATTCAATAATTTAGAGCATCTAGGCCTAATGGGTCCCTTTTTGCCACAAAAATAACAAGTAGGAATAAATTTCTTTACCTTTTCAGGACTGAGTTTGAAAGAACTTAGAGGAGAGACAAATGTTTCACTGCTTTTGGAAGAGTTAAGTTCTGAATTCCTACCTGATGTTGAGGCTTTCAAAAAAATTATTTTTGATGAAGATGCCACATTACCTTCTGTATACCTCAATCCATGTTTGTTGGAGTTATCTCTTCCAAGACTCAAGACCTGATCAAGTTTGGCTGCTCCAATTTTGAGTTGATCAACACACCTCTTGCTTTCAACTAGTTCTTTTGTAATTTTCTCAATATGTGCTGTTTTGTCTGTCAAAACAGTCTTCAATTCTGTGATATGGTTTTCAACAAGAGATTTTTCACATTCCAGCATCTCAATTTTCTTCTTCAAGATTTTGATTTATTCTTTCTGATTCAGTCATTCACTATAGAGTGCATTGTAGGTTTCTTGCAGCTCTTCATAATATTCTGGTCTTTCTTCTTCATCCGAATGATCAATACTAGTTCTGCAATTTTTTGTGATGTCAGACATAATAGCCTTTCCTTTGTCAACTGCAGATGCAGTAAATGCAACAAAGTTGCTTATGTAGTCTTGATCTTCTGACTCGGATTCTGATTCATCACTCCAGATTGCTGTCAGTCTTTTATTCTTCTTCTTGAGATTAGCACATTCATATTGAATATGCCCATAACTAGAACATTCATAACACTGAATTTGCCCTTTCTTTTCAGGTTGTTTTGGCTTCCTCTTGTCATTCTCCTTGCTAAACTTTCTGAATTTTTCTTCGCTTGAGTTTGATGGCTTTCCTTAATTCTTTTTCTTGAAATTTCTTTTCATAAACTTGACATAATTTCTTGTTAGAAAAGCAATCTGTTTAGAATCAGTTTTATCAAGCTCATCACTATTTTCATTATCAGATTTTTCAGTTTTCACACTGAATGCAATGCTTTTACCTTTACACTTCCTAGAACTCTGATTAATTTTAAAGTTTTGGAGAATGCCTATCAGTTCATCAACCCTCATCTCATCAGTGTTTTTAACTTCTTTAATGACTGAAATTTTATGTTGAAATTTATCTGAAAAAGACCTAATTATTTTGCTAACAATTTATGCATCTGTGAAAGTTTTGCCAAGCATGTATACCGAATTTGTAATATGACATATATTAGAATAAAACTCAGAAATTGACTCATCCTCATGCATCATCAGATTTTCAAATTAAGAATTTAATCTCATCAATTTAGATCTTTTAACAGATGCTGTACCTTCATGTTTTACCTCAAGTATGTCCTATGCTTCTTTGGCCATTTTGTACCTTGAAATCTGTCCGAAGTTGTTTAAGTCCACTGCAGCAAAGATTGCGTTAAGAGCCTTTGAATTCTAGCTAGAACGACGGTATTCTTCATCAGTCCATTCATCCTCTGGTTTGACTTTGAAATCACCAAAAACATTCACCTTTGTTGGCGGTGTCCATCCTTTAAGCATACTAGTCCATGCCCTGTCATCAAGAGATTTAATGTACATCATCATTCCTACCTTCCAGTAAGAATAATTACTGTCATCAAGGATAGGTGGCTATGTTCCGGATCCTCCATTGCGAATAAACTCCATTCTTCCAAATCAGCCTGATCGTTTTCTTCACTTGTCTATCAGTGAACCTACTCTGATACCAATTGAGAGTTCTGGAAGTATGCAATTATATAAAATAAAACAGTAAATTATAAAGTAAATTAACACAAGAGGATTTTTTACGTGGTTCAGTTATAAAACCTACGTCCACGGACAACTATAGAGCTGTAATTCACTAAGTTCTTGTTTGTACAATCTTTAGGACCTTTTACAGTGTTGACTCACTCTCACACATAGACCTAATCTTTGTAAAACAAAATCTTTGCAAAGATCTTAAACTCTAGTGACACTACCCACTATTTGTCACAGATAACTTAACAACACACTGTTAAGTTATACATAACACCCGATGTCTGATACTAAATTACATAAACACTTAACCAGTAAGTTATTTCAAGTGTCTACCAACTCACACAGACTCAATCAACAACTCATATACGATTTCTATCTCTCATACATGAATCAAAGACTCAAGAAATTAAATCAAAGAAGACATTCCAATTTGCGTTGAAGCTCTTCTATCAATTCATGGAATGCCAAAATCAAGACTCTCTCACATCCAAATCAGCTAACCAGTTTTAATCTCTCTTCAACGTTTGTCATCCCTGGTTATTACATGAAATATATATATAGTGAGTGACTTGGACGAAATCTCCTAGAAATCCTGTAAAAGATCTAATCAACATCACATTAGGATTATGAGAAATAAAATAGGAAGTGATTAAATACCTAAAGAGATTAGGATAAATAAATAATCTCCTATTCTAATTAGGATACAAGATATTATCCTACTTTTAGGAGATATTTATAAATCAAATACTTCCTAAAATATAATTCTAGAAATAATAGAATAATCAAAATAATATTCTTGCTTCATCATAAGTTGAACAAAACGTAACACATGCATGACACATGCATGTTGTAACCAAAAATCTCGTTGTCAATAATCTCGGCATAAGTGCTCGACAACCATGCTCGACGCTCGACACTTCTAACACAATTGTCTCGAGAAAAATCTTCTCTGCACATCTTCTCGATATTTCGATAGTCAGCACTCAACAATCTCGACAACTCGACTTCTCTCGACAACTCGATTTCACTCGACAACGCGACTTCACTCAACAACTTGACTTCACTCGACAACTCAACTTCACTCAACAATCTCGACAACAACACTCGACACTTGATAAAACCACAACACAACACTGGAAATAAGCTCGACAATAATACTCAACACCGCTTGACACCAGCTCGACACACTAACACTAACATTCCTCGTTCATCTTTCCATCGTCAAATTTTTTCTTTCATTTTCTTCAAACAAAACCTATGTTTTCTTCTTCTTTTTTTTCACAACAAAAACCCATATTCGATCAAAGCTGCCACATAACCGTTGTACACACTAGATGTATTTGGCACATAACTTAGTTGTCTCACTTTTGATGTAGAACTTAGTTCTACTATGTTTTGTTTGGGTCAAACCATGGTTGTCTATTCCTCTGCTCTAACTACAAAGCTAATGTGCACACACACACTCACATTAGCGGCTTGGTTACAAATCTTACGGCCGATTGAAACCCATACCTAACTTCCCGAAGCCAAGTCGTAGACCAACTTGTCAGTGCCATCAGCCTATTGACAAAGATCTAACAATGAAAGCTTTAGGGATAGAAGGTTTAAAACCACTACTATGAAGGCAAAGAAGTGCCCACAGGTGGAGAACAAGCACAAGCCAGGGGGTGCCCAGAGAATTCAACGAAGTTGCCCACTGAGAACCTGGGATTAGTACCTCATTTGGATCCGGGTTATTGCCCTCCCTCCGTGACCTTGGCTTCTTCAATCTTGCAAACACCTGAGAACCTGTTAGAATCACGCGGTCTAATCCAATCAATATCTCTACTACAGGGCAATGCCCCTCTTTTTGGAACCAAGGCCCATCCAAGCGTGGTTGACGTGAAAAACATCGGAATGTTGAAAACTTGATTCGAAGAGTGCCCACCCCTAGTTGTCACAGGCACTCCTTTCAAGTTTTTTTTTTTTTTAAGATTAATAGCGAAAGGGGCATAAAACCACTACTTGATGACCACTATGTGAAAACCTAATGTTGGTAGGGGCGTGGGGCATGTGTGGGGTAGTGGTGTTATTGTTGTTGTTGCTAGTAACGATAACCTTTATAGTAGTTTTCACTATTCCTTATGCTTTCTCCCCGCGCTTCGACACTCCACACACTAGGCTTGGTGGAGTCACGGTGTGCACTAAGCTCTTTCCCGTTTCCTCATGTTTTATATGTCCCTATCACCGGAATCATGGCGACCTCAGCACTATCACCATTAAGCCCTTGCATTGTAACACTCCACCATCTACCATGTTGGTATGTGTGTGTGTGTGTGTTATGGTTACCTAAAATCGGGGCATATGTCAAGTTAAAGGAGACAAACAGTTACTCCAATTTTCTCTAGATCCATTGGCGGATGTCATTTCTTTTTGTATAATGGTCAGCCAAACTGAGGTGTGTTAAAAGGTTTTGTCCCTACTGAGATGGTTGGTGATTCTCTTTTTCCAATATTAATAATTGAGAAAGACTTGCCACCAGATAGCTATCCCACCGTCGGATGGCCCCGGATGTTTGCATAAAAAATTTTTGCAGTGAAAGAAAATAGCTCGTAAGTTGACATAGAGACGAAGTCGAGTTAGGTTCAGGAAGTTAAGTCCAGAAGCATTCACAGGGCCTGCTTTGATGCCACCAAGGGATGGAGAGCCTGGCGAATATATACATATATATATATACATAGTCAAAAATAATTATATAGTTTTGTTTAGGGTAAATTTCAAGCGAGCCCCATTATTAGACCGAAAATCAAAACTCCCATGACCATTTCAAAAACCGAGAGCAAACCTCTAACCATTACCTCTCGTTCTGTTAAAATGTCACAAATCTTAGACCAGTGATTGCAACAATCAATTTACCCTTGATAGCCCATTCTCCACCATTAAATAAACAAATTTAAAATACAATAAATTTTAAAAACTAATTTTTTTAATAATTAGAATCCATGGTTTTACTAAGGAAAAAATTTGATTAAACTTAGAATTCATCACATTCACCCAACAAAAAGACAGAAATCCAATTTCACTTTCTTGCTGGAAAATTGAATTTTTACAAACACCAATAAGTCAAATTGAATAGTCTATTAAACGTAACAATTGAATCCAAACTCAAATCCCTAATTTTACAAATCAAAAGCTAATGACACCCCGTATCATTCAAAATAGACTTCTCATGCCAATGAACTTTTTTTTTTCTCTTAGATGTTGAAATTGAGGCCCAAGAACTAAATAGTAGTAATAACATCAGCTATTATTTGCTGTTTATCTTCTTCATCTGGATCCTCAAGAATCTTCTACACAAACTTGTCCCTCCACACACTAGCTAAGAGGTGCATATCATCAGCAAAAAAGCCAATGGTGACTTTCTGAGACAAAACAACAAACATACCACATGGTCGTTCAAACCACTTCATAAAACAAAGCAAAAATAGAAACTTCTCAACAAATTTGAGAACCCAATTCAATTACCTTAGTGTGAACACGAAACCAAGAGGAAGAAACTGTGTTGAGATTTGAGATTCAAAACAAAAACACATCACATCGCCACAACCCTAACCCCAATCGCCATACCTAGCCCCAAATTGCTGCAAACCAGCATCAATTTGTAGCCCAACAAGCACCAAGTCGCCGCAACCCTGGCCCCAATCGCCATACGTAGCCCTAAATTACCACAAACTAACATCAATTGGTAGCCCAGCAACAGAGAGAGCTAAATGCCTAGTGTTAGGATTGAATCTGATTAGGGTTTATGAAGTAAAGATTGTGAGATGGAATGGATTGAATCTGATTCTGGAAAAAGGGATTGAAAATGGAAATGCATTCAATAAAGATAGGGGATTAAGCGCGAAGGTAAAGAGAGGGAGAGAGGATGGGAGCAAAGACGATATTCACGAAGACTACGAAGGAGAAGAAAACACAGAGAGAGGAGAGAGAGCCAAAACAAAAAGAAAAGAAATAATAACTAAAATAATCAGGCTACGTTCTCCTTTTTTTCTAAATTCTAAAAACTAAGCTGTTTTTTATTTCGGGAGTACAGAATTTTTATAAAATATATTTTTTTTATTTTTGTAATATATTTTTATAAAATATTATTTTTAATATTTTTTTAGTTTAAATGTATTTTTTTAATTTTTTTTCTGTTTTCATCCACTATTTTTTTCTTTATCTATTTTATATCAATAATTCATTATCTAACACGTATCTTTTTTTTATTTTCAAAATTTTAACTCAAAAATTTATTTTCAAATACATAATTTTAAAATTATTTTTAAATTTATATTTTATAAATTTATTTTTAAATATATATCTTTTACTTAAAATATATTCTCTAAATTATAAAAATTTATTTTTTAAATTATTTTAAAAATAAAAACACATAAAATAAAAAAGAATACACTCCTAAATTTTATCACTTTCATCATTTTATTTGAGATATTTCACCGATATAGATAATTTGATACAGGAGTTTAGTTTCGTAATAACGAGCGTTCATATATTAAAAAAAGTAGAATCCTTACGAAAAAATTATGACTGTATTTGTCGTCCACATAAATCTAGTCATTGATTCTTGATACCCTCACTTCATGTAACGGAGACTAACGGTGAGGGATTGGCTGCAGATTTTCGAAAAGGTCGTGGGGCTTCTGATTAGGTCCAATAATGGGGGGTCGCCGAAAATTTACTTCTTTAGGAATTTATAATAAATCTGAATTCAATTTAATAGTTTATATCAATAAAACAGTATTTCTTAAATAAAATTTGAGGCATAAATTTAATTGTTTATTTATTTATTTAATCATAACCGAAAGAAATTTCGGACCAAGCAAGCAAGCGTAGTTTGAAACTGATACTTCGATGTAATAAAAGTGCCACGTGGCAATCCTCTACATGTGGCGTCAAAATTCTTCCCTTTCCCTTTCCTTGTTTGTCTTTCCCTCCCTTTCTCTCCATTTTCCTCGCTCTTTCTTTTTACTTCGAATCACAATCTCTCTCTCTCTCTCTCTCTCTCTCTTCCCCCCCTTCTCTCTCTCGCTCTGCAGTGTTGTGTTTTGATCTTCTTCTTGAACTCACCATGGCCGAAACCTCTGCTTTGTGCTTCTCTCCTTTCCCTTCTCTTCCCTCCATTTCTCGCCCCAGAGAACCCTGTTCCTTCCCCTCCACTTATCTCCTTCCTCGACCCTCGAGAACTAATTTCCTCCGATTCACTGCCAAAGCTTCTGATTCCCCCAACTTCCTCGGCGACGATTCCTTCAGCTTCTTCCCTTGGGCTGATGGTCATAGCGGTAAGCTTTCATTTCTATTCTAATTCTGAGTTCTGATTAACCAATTTTAGTGATATCATTTTGTATGTGGATGCGGTTGCGGTTGCAGGAATCCAATGGGTCCAGGAGGAGAGAGTGACGTTGTTTACTGCTGATGGGCTCGTTCGGATTGGAGGTTCCATACTCCCTCGACGTGTCACTTCTTCAGATGTATGTATATATTTTTTCTTTTTCTATCTTTTCAGTCCTTAATTTCATATTTCTAATTTAAGGAGAAGATTTAATTCATTTATTGAGAAACAATTAAAATGATAATCTACAAGATACTTTAAATAATATTTTTTTTATTTTTTTAAGTTTTAGACTAGTTTTTCGATTTAATAAGCTTTTTGGCATTTTTGTTTTTCCTGGGTTGCTTATTGTGTGGTTATTAGTTACTTACTAGTACTAGTAATACCCTTGTGTGCTTTATGGAAATAAGGCTTTTCAGGTTTGTAGTTGAGTTTGGATTGCTATTCTGTGTTGAGTCTTGATTGCATTAGGATTTTGGTTTTAGATTTGCCTAGTGTCTTCAACTCTATATCTATAGGAATATGTGATTGCAGTATTAGAATAGATTGTTGGTCGGCTGAAAAGATGAGTACTTTTTGACAGAAGAATCAATGGAAGTCAAAAACCTCTCAAAGATTTCAGCGGTTTCATGAGAGAGATTACATGGATCCAAACCAGAGCCTATGCTTAGGTGCTCTCTTTGATATTGCAGCAACAAATGTAAGCTAGCTAGTCTTCTGCTTATCATTTAAGCCAGCTTTTGACAATATAGGGCCTCTGTCTTATGTCTTTGGTTTTGGTCGTTTCAGGGACTTGATACAGGCAGAAGGCTTTGTATCTTTGGGTTTTGCCGTTCAATTGAAATGTTAAGTGATGTTGTGGAGGACACCGTTTTAGAGCATGGTGGGGAGGTATGCCATATTGTATATATTTAACTTTCACTGTGACGGCAGAGTTGTCTGTTTTGGTTGTTTAACTCATATTAAAGAGAACAATGGAATAGTTTAACTCTCACTTCGCTATCCAGGACAATTAATCACCTCATAGTTTCTATTTCAGCTGCAGTTTGCATAAAATTTCAGGATGGTTACTTCTTTTTTTGGAAAATTGACAAGCCCTGACCTTTATGGATCTTGCATATACTCATTTTCATATGTAATGAAAGCCATAATTCATCCCTGAATTGGATGAATTGAAGAGGTCATGGTAGTTGTCTTTACTCTTCACTGGCTGGAACGTCCAAAGCAAAGTTGTGTGTGTGGGGCTGGTTCTACAAGCTGCAAGAGAGAACCTGGGAACACTGCCCTGTTGACCAAAACTACATAATGAATTGTAATGGGCCAATTCATTTATATATGCTTGAGGGCAAGGACTTTCGCTGTGATCAAATGGTGATCACAAAACCAATGAGTTTACACATGCTTCCTAATTTTTGACACAAGCCACAATCAATCCGGTGTAGAAAGTTTATGCTAGTCCAATGAATGTGGAATAAATACAACACTTTTAAGTTCAGCTCTGATTTATCAATATGGATATGGGTACTTTCAGTTTCCATAGCGTTTCGTGTTACGTGTTTGGATTTTATGGTTGAATCAGTTCCATTGGCTTTTTGAGAACTAGACTGGCCAGCTGGATTAGTAACCATATTCATCCCTGTTTTGTCTTTGTTTGCTCACCAGTTTTAGTCCCAGTTTAACTTAATGTCTTGGTTTGATGTTATCTTGATTCAGTTGAAACACTTTTATATCTTTGTGTCCTTTAAGTTCCATTAGTTGTTTGAGAATTTATGGAAGTGGACCAGTCCGAGTTCAATGTGATGTGACTGACTGCTATAGAACAGAATTAAGAAACCAACTTGCTTCACATTTTGTTGCTTTATTGCGCCATTTTGGTACATAACTGAGTGACTTTGTCTTCAAAGTTTCTTAGGTAGCAGCAGCATCTTTCCACAAGTTTCTTCATATCATATTAAGTAGTATGAATCGGTGATCTTGTTTGTGGATGGAAAATTGTATTTACATTAATGAACAACCTTCGGTTCGAGTTTCAACTCATTGGTTCATCTCAATTTTTTCAATTATGTGCTTTTTGTTAAGTAAGAATTATGCTTCTAATTGTATTTTGCATTGACTTGATTGTCTCGCATTCATGTTCTGTTATGTTTGATGTGGGCTGAAATTGTTGTATTGTTAGAACATTGATATCTTCTATGGTTAGGTTGTTGCTGCTGAAAAGGCAAGCAAAGGTGGTTTGCATGAAAAGCTAACCATGACAGTTGCAGTGCCATATCTGTGGGGGGTTCCCCCTGCTTCTGAAACGCTTCACCTTGCTGTCCAGAGTGGGGGAGGGATTGTAGAAAAAATTTATTGGCAATGGGATTTTTTGTAAAATAAAATGTCTAATTGATGTACACTAATTCTTCTAATCATCATCATCGGTGCATTTTGTAAATAAACTGTTGTACTTTTATGTACAAAATTATTCTCTGTTGTACTCTTATGTACAAAATTATTCTTTTGAATTGGAGTTCATCCAGAACCTGGTGTTGTTAAGAGAGTTCTACGTGCTTACTTCATTGCACATTGTTTCGTATATGGCATGAAAATGGAGAAAAGGATGTATGTTGGATGTTGCTTAACTGCTTCTGCAACTTTAGATGGGGCCCCTGGTGGCCTAATTTCTATATGTAGTTTTGGGCAATAATAAGAGAATTTATAGTTGCCCAATGCTCGTCAGAGCCCAGATCCGGACTGACGGCTGAAAATAATTTCATTTTGTGGGTGGTTATGTTCTGTTGCTGATCCTATCCACTTATAAACAAGAGATTGTCCAGATAAATGGGCCCTTTCATGTCATTATGCATGAGACGGGAGTTGGGCAGATTTAGAACATTTTAGAATGGTCAAGATAGTTTGTGCACCAGTCGTAACCTTTCCAGGATTATTACATGGGAAAGCCAACGGACCAGTTCTCTTCATGGTTTAGGACGTGTTGTTTATAAATTCAGTATTTTTATTTTCAATTGAATTTAAGAATATATAGTTGATTTTGAATTATTTTAAAATTTAAAAAGGATACGTGGTTGAGATTAAATATAAATTGCATTAGAAAATGTGTAGTAGAGAAAACAGGATTTGGATTTATAAAAGGACAAAGTTTTACTTCGTCTTAATTTTTTTTTTTCTTATTTTACTTTTTAACAGAGGACAGGACCCATGTTCTCATCCTTGCAATTTATAAGATAGACATTTTAGATCATCAAGTCGAATACTAAATTTCTCCATGGAATATTTTAAGATCAATTCCTGGCATATCAAACTGAACTTTATAACAAACTAGAATATTACATCCCCTGTTTCCATCCGAGTATGTGATTAGGTGTGTGCGTGTGTGTGTATATATATATAAGAAAATTTGCCGCTGAAATCTATATAATATGAGACAGTAGAGTTCATGATACCGATTTATATAGTTAAAACGATTGTCACACTTGTTATATTAAATGAACAAAACAAATTTTTTAATCACTGAAAAGAAAATAGAAAGATTATATATCCTAACAGTTCTTACCGTTGGCGACCTGAAGATGGGTGGGATTTCTTTCAATTATATATGTATGCATTGACTCAATATTTTAGAAGTAAGATCGTTTCCACATGATTCACATTGTGATCCATGCTAAAAAAAAATACGTCAATTTTCAAATCATACTCCTGTGATTCACATGCCCATCCATGTCATGTTGATGTGAATTGAATTAATCTCTATTCCCCACTTACTAACTCTCTCTTACTATCACTTTCAAGCAAGTTTAATTTGATAATTTAAAAGATGATAAGTCTCTAGGAAACAAAGGTAGAATGAGTATATTCTCAACCAATTGTCCACAGGTAAATACTTCAAGATATCAGTAAACTTTTATCGAGGTTCTCTTAGATTTTAGCTTGCAATTGTTGAAAGTTTTATTTTAAAATTAGGGCAAAGGATACTTTTTCCCCCCAATAACCGTCAAGGACTAACAGAGCGAAAAATTGAACTGGTTGCAGCACAGCAGCCAGGTGAGAGATATGGTGAACTGGGTTTTCATTTTTGTTTTCTGTTTGGTAGACATCCATTTGTCGGTCAGAGACATAAGAACAAGTAGCATAATTCAAAGGCAGCTGTCCATGATGATGCCTTATACTACAATTCAATTTGCGTATGCATGCACATCAGCTAGCGCATATATATATTATTAAAGGTGCATACAAACTGAACAAACAATACTTGAAGCAAAGTCTTATATCAACAAAGGAATAGCTAATGGCTACGTGAGGGCAACAAAGGGAATCAATTTAGGTTTTCCTAGAGCACAACAAATTTATATATGCTACATCGCTCACTGTGTCTAGATTCTTTCTCTTTGTGAAGTTAGAGCAAAGCATATGAATCTTTACGCAAAACAAGGTTTTGATTGAACAGAAGCTTGCAAATTTGGCTTCAGAACAATTTCTCTGGTTAATATTATATATACTGAAACGAATTCTGAATTGAAGACTGAGCATTTAATCAATTTATTATAGCATGGTCTTGTGTCCAGATTTGAAGTTCATCATAGTTTATTATCTCTGTGTTACATAGAAAATTAGCAGTACTGTTGCACATTATTGAAAGCATATTGTATATAATACTCTGCGAAAATGGGTTAAATATTTCATGGGTTCAATAGGTACCACACCTTTTGACCTTTGCACACAGCTAGAAAAGACATTCCTAGAAAACACTTCCCATATAGCTTTAAGACAAATTTGATTAAGATCTTAAATAATGCCTATAGCTGGCAAAACCCATTAATCAAATTAATACTATGAAGAAGAAAACAAAATGGTGAAGAGGTCAATGCCACTCATCTTTCAATATGCTTCTTGGAAAAATTATATATATTTTTTAAAAAAATATTCATATATATTTTTGATAAAACTAAACAGAAAAACAATCAACCAATGATATGACCAAGGCATCGTTATCCTGAGATCATATAATTTTGGAGCCTTTGGACTCCTTCCCTATGAGGATTCTCTATCACTTGCACTATAAATTTATATCTATGACTTCATTTGTTTTCCTTTTTAAATCTTTGTGTTCCCCCCAGTTGGGTTTGTTTATTATGTAATTTATTTAATTAATCCATTTTTCTGTTCAATTTTCTTATTTGCCTCCTTACCCCACCACAAGTCCTAATCAAAGGGCTATCAATAATTGAAACCAAGCTGACATCTGTCATCATATGGATCATCACAGCACCACTAGAGTTCACATTTAAATAAATTAAGAGCCTTATTGCAACCTAAATTAAAGAATTATCCTTTTTAATTATGTTCACATCAAAATCATGTTAATAATCAGCACCACTAACCAATCGACATGCATGCACAAATCAATCATGCCCATGATCATTTGATCATGTTTTCTTGTAGTACAAGATTTATTGTAAAAAGATATATATGCACACAAAAGAATCAGACTAATGAGCCTCAATTAATAAATCTCCTTTCATAGCATACTTTATACATTCGAATGGGTATTATATTCTTGAGTCTACATTTTAAAATATATATAGCGGTTTAAGAAGACTGAGATTAAGATTAACATCCAGTCATTTTAATATATTCTTCTTAGATAACATCCACAAAGATCCAAGGCCTTCACCTTGGCTTGACTGACCAGATTCAAAATTGAGTAATGAGGAAAACAAATAATTATAAAAAATGACTGAAGAACTCTGATGAGTTCAGAAATATTGGGAAAAACGATCGCGAATTAAAATGAAAAAGTGCATGCTTGGATTTCAAGGTTTTGTTTCTTGAAAGTTGAAAGATGATGGATGGACATGGCAATAGCTTCTCTAGTTTCCATGACATTTATTTCTGATTTTCCGCAGTTTAACTGTACTAGCACATAACATTCATCATTTCCCAAAAAGAAATGCACAAAGGAAACTTTTTACTATGTACTGTCAAAAAAAAAGTTGTTTCCATTGGAAATACCAAAGTCATACACACAAATTAAACTCAGTCTAAATCTGAATCTTCAACCCGTCTCTCCTTACCTTTTCAAATCTTTGTGATTTTACTCCCAGTCAGCATCAGTGTTCAGTTCAGTAGTACATGACTTTTTCTTCTGTCTTGCTTTCATCAAACAAAATGCTGTTACAACTACTAGTGGTAATAAGCTGCTTAATCTCCTCAAGGCCATAGTCCAATGAAGTCTCAGCCCAACACCCACTTGGCTTTTGCTCACACCAGCTGTTGCTATTATTGATCTCACCACCATTTGAGATCATGAACTTTTGGTTCTGTTCAACCCCATTGTAGAAACAATTCTGCAAACCCATTTGTCCACTGTGACTTCTAACACCATAATCATACTCTAATTCTTTGGCATGATTGATCTGGTTGTTGCAACTCCCATCTGAAGAACTGCAACTAGCTGCAACTTCACCTCCAAACATCAAAACACTATTTTTCACTTGATAATGTTGCACAGGACTTAACAAACTCTCTCGGGATTGAAGGATATTTGACCCAGCACTGACGCAAGAGTTGCCACTCAATAGACTGTTTGAAAATGAGTTTGGTTCAAGACCTGTAAAAGATCTAGCCGGGGTGTAATAAGTGGCGGTGTTGCTGTTGTTGTTGCAGGTGTAGGATATTGTTGATGATGGTGAGAGTTGAGGCGATGGTGATGATAATGAAGAAGATGTTTGGAGAAGAGATGAAAAGGCAGCTTGGTGAGGCTTTCTTTGAGATAGATTGACCATGCCCATGAGCTTCTTCTTGAGCTTTGTGTTCCAGTAGTTCTTGATATCGTTATCAGTCCTGCCTGGCAACTGGGCTGCTATTATTGACCACCTGTACTTGATGTGATAAAGCTCCATTAGAAGAAAATCTAACTCAGCTTCTCCTTATGAATCTGCAACTAAGGACAAAATCTATACTTGTCGTGCATGCAAATTTCAGAAGCATCATGATACAGAATTTCTAAAATGATAAGCTTTTTGGTGAAGCATGCAAAGTTTCCTTCAACACCACTTTTTCCCACAATGAAAAGTTCCCAGATTTATTTGTATCTTTTACTTTCCAAAACATTTTATATTTCTTCACATTAGCTCAGCCCAAGAAAAAAGAAATGTTAAAAAAAAAAAAAAAAAAAAAAAAAAGAGGAAGACGGAAGAAGAAGAAAGTGTTTGAATATAAAACAAAAAATATATAAACAACTCAGATCAATACCTGTAAAGTAGAGAAACAAATTTTAAAAAAGAAATCGGGGAAGATTTAAGGAAAGATGAAAGAAGGATTTGATAATATATACCTGCTCCCAATGTTAGCAAAGAGGGTACAAATGATCCTATCTTCATCATCAGAGAATTCTCCATGCTTGATGTTGGGTCTGAGATAGTTAAGCCATCTCAACCTGCAGCTCTTTCCACATCTCTTTAAACCTGATACAAGATCACAATATACAAATTAACTCGTACATAAATTAACAAAAAAATAAAAAAACAAACCCTACATGTATATGGTCAAAAATCAAAATGTTATACTTTTTTCTTAATCAAATTAACACAAAAACAAGAAAACAAAAAATGAAGAAGATTACCAGCTTTCTGTGGGAGAGCAATCCAGTTCCCTCCCGTCCCATGTTTCTCTATATACTCCTTCAACTTTGCATCCTCTTCAGGTGACCATGGCCCTTTCTTCACATTTGCCTTATCACAACAAGGAGCTCTCCCCATCTTTCTCTCTCTTCTCTAAGTGTTTTGTGTCTAGAGAGATATTTCGCCGATGAGAAAACCAAGAGAGTTTATACTTTCTAACAAAATAGAATAGAGGTGATGGGGTTGTGTGTATGTAATGTAATGTAATGTGTGTTTTTGGAAGCAGAAAACTTGGCTTTTGGACACTGGGGAAACATTTATTAAGAGGATTACACAAGTCAAAGAACAGGCTTCTCTATATTTTCAATCACTAGCGAGTTTCTAACTTCTCTTTATTGATCAGCCTACAGAAGAACTTTCCATCAAATTATTATAAAATTAGTTAATTATATAAGCAATAGCTAGCTAGGGGTTGTAGGGGGCCCAATTACTTGGTCTTTCTTTTCCTTCCTCTCTCTCTCTCTCTCTCTCTCTCTCTCTCTGATCTGCTGGTCATGGAGTCAGGCGAAGCCAAAGAGAATCCCATCTGCTCAAGCAATGAGATACGTTAATATGCAGCAGCATTTGAAAGTGATGTACTATTGCTAGCTAGCTATCTATATTTTCTTTCCTATTAGTCACACAACAAGTCACAGCTTTCCTTTAGTCAACGTCGAGGTCCAATTAAACGCTACCGCTGCTACTTTTCTATCACCAACATGTATACTTGTACGTAAATATCTCTCATTCTCTATACATACATCTATATGTCCGTACATATACACTTGAACAAATCTATTTATATATGTGCAAAGATTTTGATTGTTAAATAACGTTCAAAGAAAACATATATTGTAAAAACAAGATAATTTTTAGAGTAAGCTTATTTGATTTCATTTTTTTTAAACAGTTCTATGAAAGCACACGCTACTAATATATTTTAATCAATATCAACCATATATCATTTTCAAACTTTAAAAAAATTTAAAACTAATCACGTATTTTTTTTAAATTTTGAAAACAAAAACTCAAATTATACGCACAAACAAAAGCAAAAATATAAGTTTAAATCTCATAGTTTTCCTTTTCTTTTCTCCCCTTTGACTTTAAGTTCTAGTACTTTGAATTTAAGGGTAAAGTAGAAATTTTATTCATATATATATATATTCTCATCTTGAGGTGTGCAAAAGGGCTAATATCTCTTATTCTTATAGAAAATGCTTTGATATTACAGCTTAATTTTTAGGAAACTTGGGTATACATTTATAAGTTATCAAATCTATAATCTCGTGTTAATTCTTTTTTTCTTTCCAATGCAATTAAAATGGCATGGTTTTGGATAACTCATGTCACATACATGGTAGCTGGATTTCCAAAATTGTCAAAAAATTAGTAATTACATAATCCAAAAATTTTCCAATTCTTGTACCAAACTTCCATATTTTCAAACCCATTATTAATTATTTCAATTAAGGTAGCTTTGGAATTTTGCCCACCTAGAAGGAAACCAAATGAGAAATTGAAAACCTTTGATTTGATTTAATTGTGTGTTTGTCAACAGAATTGTGTTGTAATATTTTCTAGATCAACTATCGTTAATGTGACTATAATTTAATTAGATCGTTGATTGTGATTTATGAAACATAATATATGTTTCATGATTTGAACACATTGTTATGCTAAATTAAAGCCCCGTTTTGGACGTTTTCTAAATGAAATGAAGACAATAGTTAATTATTGGACCTACTAATTAATACAGTCCATCTGCTTAATTTGTTCGTATTAACCATCTAATCAACTTGATAATAAGTGTATAACAGGTAGAATTTTTGTGCAAACTAAATAAAAATCAAGTTTTGTCATTTAAAGCACATTAAACATGTCAAAAACACAAAAACATTATTAATTATGAAAAAAAATCATCCAGTCTCATACCACATTATAATATTTATATAATATAATCATCAATTAAACATGATCATGTAGATGTTTATTTTAATATTATCAAGCGCAATACTAACTTCAATTGAAATATTAATTTTTAAAATTAAGGGAATATATCAATATTTTAATAAAAGCCGTCAACATAAAATCATGATTTAAAATTTTTAGTCATCCAATTAAGGTAAGATAAAAAAATTGATAAGTTGACAAAAATAAATTTGAATTTTTTTATTTTTTTATATTTGAAACATTAAATCAAAAATTAAGATGATCGGTTGAAATTTAATCAAATTTAACTAAAATAATACAAGCCCTCTCAAAAAAATTAATGGTTTTAGAGAACTATATTCGTAATAAAAAATAATCATTTATATATATATATATATATATATATATATATATATATATATCATCAAACCATGATCACATAATTTACAAATAGACTAATGAGACATGACGTGCCTTGTTTTAAATGATATATATTAATATGAACATTCGTGTTGTAATTGGCTTCCTCCTAGTCAAAGTTATTAAACTTTCCTTTACTTCGAACTTTTCAATTGTTTTGTAGTACTCGATAAATAATTGAGGCCGAATTGACAACTCGTTTACCTTCCAATCATGCCTTAGTAATAAAAATAGATTGTGCTTATCGATCAGAAATAAAGTCTATTATTAATCATTTAATCTCTCTTTTAATGGAAACAAAATTCTAAAGACAATAAAAGAAATCTCACAATTAACATGTCTTTAGAAATTTTTAATAATACATAATATATCTTTGTAACCAAAACTACTTTTTTAATCGAAACCCCCTAATTAAATGTTTTTAAGAGACCTTCTAAATGGTTCGTTTATCTCATTAAATATTTTGCTTATTTTCAATTGAATATTTGAAGAAAGAAATTAATGATGCCTTCAATAGAATTCAAATTAATTATTTAATTAGTATAAATACACAAAATTGATTGTACTTTTTGAACACGTTTATTTGGATTTTTTTATTAGGCAAAAAACCTTTTTTAACTAAATTTTTTTAGATTGTTTGATTGTCCCTAAGAAGTACTTATGGATAATTAAACAAAACTTACATTCAAAATTGAAGCTTAATTTTGGAAAAAGCTCTTTTTAAACCTTTTTTTTTTACTTATAAAATATCAAATATACTTTTGTAGATTTACCTTATTCTTCCTTTCTAATATATATATATATATATATATATATTAGTAATTCAATATTACATATATATATATTTTAGTAATTTAATATTAATAAGTACATGTATATTTTTTCAACTAAATAGTACAACCAGCCAACAATTTTTTTGTTCATTAAAAGTTTTATTTTTACAAGCTCTGCTCTAATAAGTTCTATCTAAGAAGTTGAAGCAAATGAGTCCTTAATAGGTTAATAATGCTTCATTTATTTACACTAATTAATATTGCAATATTTGGTGTTAAGCATATCATCACAATTGTCCATAAAAAAATAAATAAATAAAAAGGTTAACTGGTTCATACATAGTCAAGTGATAATTATTTAATTTAGTCATGATGCAGGTCATATAAATGAACAAGTAAACATATATACATATATATCTCCCTCGTTAGATTATGTCAATTAGAGCCATGTGATTCTACACAACATTAATATAAAGTAATACATTCACATTTTGTCTTGATACATTGCATTAGTGCATGTCCTGTCAAATGTCTGCGAAGGATCAAAACCAATTAATCAAACTCTCATATAATATACATGTATACATATAAGAATACCGTAATATATATAAATATTTATTCTTAAACCATATTCTAATTAATTAATTTTTACGAAAAAATATACCACTAATAGCATAGTTAAAAATAAAATGATATACATGTTAGAGAAAATTAAATTTTAAAACTTAAGTAATTATAATAGAATACAAAAAAAAATCATTATAAAAAATAAACTTCTGACCTATATATAATATATAATAATTAAGTGGTCCCGAGGGAGCTCGCTTGATGAGTAATTAGAGTAGAAGAAATATCAAGTATAGCACAGTTGTAGTTGTTGATAGCCACATCCATCATTGATGAATGAATTAATATTTTGGGCCACAATATTGTTTTGATTTTCAACATTCTTTGTTTTAAGTCATTGAAAATTTATACACATAATAAATATAATAACAAGTTAATTAACTGGTGTTCTTCGCTGTCCTTGTGCCTTCTCCAACCCCAGACCACATGCAGCAATAGATTAATTTTGACCTTTGTCTAGCTACCCAAAAACTTTAGTCTTTTTAATTTATCTCTTATTAACTAATTCCTTTTCACTGACTTTATATGTGTAGCTAGCCTTGATTTATATTGATATTCACTAGCTAGGATGTTTCCTTTGGGACAGATTTTGTCAGTCAGATACTTTGTGAAGTCTCTCAATTCTTCTATATGCTGCATTCATATTAGAATACACGTGCAAATTATGATGTTCAAAACTATAAATTAAAAACCAAATTTTTTAGTTAATCATTTCACAATATTTTTAAAAAGGGCACAAATTTTAGGGGAATTAATTCATAACTCATCCTAAAACTCTTTGTAATTGTCTGACTCTTTATCTAATCTTTAAATTGAAACTAAAGTTTAAAGGATTTTGCAATCACCTTTTAAAAAGCCTTTGGAAGAGTATATTTGTGATTAATTAAGTCGGATCTCAAGGGATCTCTAGAATTTTCTTCTTTTGAGAATTAGTATTACAATCGCTAAAATATCGGTAGGTGCCAATACTTATAACGTGAAATCCATAATATTAAAACAATAACTATAATATGCTACTTTTATGAACTTTGTATGTATAACTGATATATATGGTAATACTCATATATTTACACATTATTACTCTTTATTGAATGTATTTGGTTTGTATATAGTTAAGTTGAATGTATGAACATTATATTTTTGTTTTATATCTTATGTTTGATGAATATTATACGTATACACTTAGTAATTAATATTTAAGCTGTTTATTTTCAAACCGCCAAACAATTAACATTTAATTTGTCTATATAAAGTCGAAAAATTAATTGAATATCATATGTTCAGTCTTTCACAACAC
Source organism: Boswellia sacra (assembly GCA_013180625.2). NCBI lineage: Eukaryota > Viridiplantae > Streptophyta > Magnoliopsida > Sapindales > Burseraceae > Boswellia > Boswellia sacra. Next base: position 113,475 of record SNVD02005410.1, read on the forward strand.
CGTTCAAAATTTCAAATGTTTTACTTGAATATAATATAGTCGCCGTGCCTATGATTGATTCAACCGATCTATTAATTAGTTTCTCTTTGCTACATAAGTCATCGCTAGCTTAGGACTTGGTCATTTGAAAAGTCAAGAAGTTGATCATCAATCACTTCTAAATCAAGACTCGAGTAAAACATTACACCCTCGTAAATAAAAATTAATATATTTAATTAATAACAAGAAAAATAATAATATAATAAAAAATTGGTTTAACACGAGAGAGTCTTCGATGGAATAGTTGAACTATGCTAGTTTGTCTACATATCAGTCTAGAAATTGATTTGATCACATCTTCAATGTGATCCATTTATTCACATTGGTAATTTGATTATAGAGTAAAAATTTATAAAACATAATTAATATTTAGATAGATATATAAACAATATGAATAATGAGATACAATTGTTTAACTTTTTCATTTCGTACATGTGTGAAAAAGAAAATTTGTGGAAGTAATGGATTTAGTTGAATAATAAAAAAAAAAAGACACACACACATACACAAGGGCAGTTGATGTTTTTTCTTTGTTTTTTTTTAAAAAAAAGAAAAGAATGGTGCAAAAGATATATATAAAAACAAAAACAATCATATTTTCATTGCTTTTGTATTATGTTACTGGTAACATACTTGTCACCTTACCAAACAACAAACATTAATTTTTATATTTATATCTCGACGGCCTTTTATATATTGTAGTATCAAATCAACGGCTGACTTATTAATTGAAAAACATCGAGCTTATAATTAATATCTGTTGGCATTTCCACTTTACAGTTTACAATATCATCGATAATAATAATTGCTCAATTCAACAGTACTCGAACCTTTGAGCAATTATAGATACAATATGATTGAGATTGGTTATGTTAATATTATTATATTCATGCCATCATATGGGGAAATTTGATATGCATTAAGACTTCACTTGGATTGTTAAAATTATTTGGTACAGGTTAGTATAAATTCTTTGAATTTTTAAAGGTATTGTGTGATCATATTTGGAGTTAAAGTGTAATATTCTTGCTTTTTATTAATTTTTAATCATACGATCAGACTTTACTTGAACAAGTTGTTATTCTATACAAAATTTCCAACCCAAAGGTATCACTTGCTTACTAAATTTTGAATACAAATAGAATTAATATGTAATTAATTAAATTAATTTGAACGTAATGCATGCATGTAAGGCTCAATCGATTGCACTTTACAGATGAACCCAAGTGATGGAAAAAGAGTACTAATTAAAGCTGTCTAGCTCTTTCCCTAGACAATAAAGATAATATTCGTGTAAAGTTTGCTACAGAGAAAGAGTGATTGACCCGCAAAGAGAGAGATAGAGAAATATATTTAGAAGTGTTTCTCATTAAAGTTGGCCAAAGTTAGGTGCCATGAATCCAACATTATTCAAACTTCCTTTTTGTGTTTTTCTTGGTTGGAAACGATTCTTCTTTGGAAAATTTTAACCAAGTACTCATCTGGTTTAGTTTAATTTCAATTCAAATATTATCCCTCTAGCTATTCAATCATATGATATACATGTATATATATGAATAATTACAAACAAACAAACTTAGGTATTTAGTAATCATTAATTTATATGAGTAAATCATGACTTTGTATTGAAATTAAACGATTAATTCAGTAACGTATTTTGATTTCTTTCGACCCATTAGTGCACACTACATACATTCATACATACACATATATGTATATTTTATTCAATGTACTTTAAACTTGATTTGGATAATTGGAACTTTTAATTTTTTTTAATGTAATTTGAAAATTAAATATTTTAAAAAATTTGCCTAATTCAAAGAAGGAATTAAATATGATTTGTCATGAACGGGTAAGATCCCAATATAAAAATATCAATTTGCCTACAAACTATGCCAAATTTTCATTGGACACACAACACCTAAAAGCTATAACAAGAAGACAAACATCTTTGCCTGCATTGACTTTTGTATAAAAGTTGAAAAGGCAAATATTCTTATGCTTGGTTAGTTACACTAGGCCTATCGTCCTTCTCTAATTATCTTTTTAAATTATCAATTAATTAATTAATCTTTGAAATAATTTTAATAATTAATTATTTCATATATGCGTATAAACTATTCATAAAAATCGTTTATAATCATATATATGGACGTATGATATTTTTATGTGAAATATATTATGTACTATATTGTTTAATAATATATTTTTGTATGGTTATTGTTATTGAATATAAATAATATACAATAGGTATGTTAGGCAACCTAATGAGTCTTCATCATTAAGAAGTAAAAGACTTTATATGTAAAATGGTTATGAATTCTCAACTAAAAGATTCTCCGTTAGGGTTGTTCATCTTATGTTCCTACCATGTTCTTGAAAAATTAATAGGAATTTAACTTTTATACATTTATGGAAATTGTTCTTGTCCTACTTCCCATCATTAGTCATTCCATGCATCCCTCTGGTCTACCAAAAATGAAAAAAAAAAACATCGCAACCACCCATCAAAATTATACTAATTTTATGGTAAGGTAGAATTGTATCAAATATTTCGATATTTTATTTAGAGACTTAGGATTCTCTTCGTATATGAGTTGTGTCCCCTTTTCCATTTTTTTAAGAATTTAACACTAGTAACTTTATCTATCATGCATAGTTCTTTTCCTTTTCCATCCCAAATATTTTCTATTAATTGCTAATCAAATTTTTGGATTTTGTTCAATAAAATTTAAATACTTATTATATATGTATATCAAAGAACTTCAAAATATGAGAGTTTTTGTTGGGTATATTTTACAATATCTATGTTGTTTGGTTGGAGTAAATGATTGTTTTGAGTGTTTTTAAAATTAGAAAAAATAAAATAAAATGGAGAGACCAAAGAAGGCACTTGAAGATAAAGAAATTTTAACATCTAAGATTGAAATGTGACACTTCATGTTGGGGCCCACGAATCAGGCATGATCATCAATCACCAAATCAAATCTGCAGAGTATGATCATCATTAGATCACGCGTGCGAACTTACACAAACAATACAAGGCTACACGAAGTAGTGGTAGTCTAGTTATTTCTTCCGGAAACATGCCTACTTTTCTAATAACTGGGATACGAGACAGAGGGACAATCGCGTTACAGTGACGTCACGTGTACGTAGTGTCCACCCAGCAATATGTCTGCGACACGTTTCCATTGTTCGACCTCGGAACGTGTCCTGTGGGCGCCCACCCTGGTTGATTGAGATTTTTTTTTTTAATTTTATAATTTAATATTCATGGGACCACAATTGAGTGAGTGGGTCCAAACTAGGGGGCTTTAGGGGTTACTTGAACCGTCTAATTTATCTATCAATCAGTCAACTCGATCGATCAAGATCAATCAGTTCGTGTACGACCTTGATTTTCTCTTGGCTTTGTTTGTTTTCAATGGAAGAGCGCAAGATTACCCTTATCAATGCCGGGCTTGGCTTTGGATCACGTGAACTAGGAAAGAATTCGAGTTGGTCAATAACTCACCGGTGGTCCTTCAGGTCCTTTATGGGGCTGGATCAAGAAGGCTCATTTTGGGCCCATATTGGCCCAAACTCGTAAGATGAGCGTTACTAAGCGCACACGCTAAAGTCTAAACACCGAGGTTTAATAAAGAGTATTATTATTTAAGCCCACTAAATCTCTTTTTGAACCCCATCTCAAATAAAATTAATTTAAAATTTTAATTTTATAAAAATAATTTATATAATTCCTAAAATATCCTTTTTAGATGTTTCGTATGAGTTTTTCAATTTAAGATAATACTCTCTCTATTGTTTATCTTACAAATTATAAATCGGATCAAACTTCAATTCTTTTCCATCTTAATCATTTTTTTCATAAACAAATAAAATTCTACTCTTGTGTTTTCTCTCAATTTAACATTTACGTATCTAACACTTCATAAGGATATTGTAACTCTCTCTTTTTAATGGGCTTATTTATTTATTTATTTCATCTCTGTATACCTTTGCTCGATGAACATCATTACACAAATATGCAATTTTAATTGATTTATAATGAGAAAAGAAGTTAAAAAAACCGGAGGGCTATAGATCTTCATCGTTTATCATTGCCTAAACACCTATCCACTAATTTTCTATCACAAAGTATACTACTTCTACTTCTACTTATTTTTTAAGAGAATTTATAGATTGATGGAGAGGAGAGCTTATTGGGAAGTTAAAGATATGGAAAGATTATTGGACAGAAGAGCTTAATAGGGAGTTATTGCTTTCTAAGTATTCAATTTTTCATAAATGATATTTATAAATGTCAGGTAATAATGAAATTAACACCTTAATTTTTTTCAAATGATATATTTACCTCAATTCATTAATGGAAATTAGAGAAAAATAACTTGTAGGATTTATAGATTCCTGAAAAAGAGCTTATTGGATATGAAAGATATGGTGGATCCCTAGTTAGATAAGGTCATACGTTGATTGTTATATATTATTAAGATAAAAATTGGTTTTTTAGTAATTTTAATTTTTAAATATTATTTTAATTTAAGAAAGAAAAACATCACTCTTTAATAGAATATGTTTGGGCCCTAATACTCTAACTCCAATGGGCTTGATAAGGAGATTTATTTTTACGAGTGTTGGTAAAATCATAATTCTTATAGAATTTAAATCAATTAAAAGATTTTAATAATCCTAGTTTCCTGAAATCTTCATCGACAAATTCTTTTCCAGATATTTAAAGTATTAAATAATTATTATACATTAATTGGAAAAGAAAGAGCAGCAAACAATCTATAAATTCTATAGATATATTCTATTTATGAAACTTTGAAGGGGGAAGAGAATAGTTTGAAAATTTTGAATTAGAACAACACCAAAACTGCCACAAAGAAAATAACATTATTTTTCTTTCATTGTTCTATTAAGTTTCAAAAATCAACCTTGCAATATGAAAAAAGAAGATTTACAAATTTTTCAATGATTAACGGAAGTTCATTAATAGAGAATAAGTGATGGTGAAGTAGTGGGAAGTTGCGGTTATGCACTCTTTCCTAGTATTTTTAAATTAATTATATTCTTATTATTTTTTAAATTGGAGATGGGGCCAGTGAGGATATCAATGAAGGTTGTGTAGAACACTGTATATGTAATTTTGACTTTAAGCGATAGATGCAGTCAACTTATTTAGATTTAGGGATGACAAAACGCGGGGTCGACGGTCCTCGGCCCCGGCCCTAGCCTTCAATTCCAAGCCCCGGTCCCGAAAAAATTCCTCAGAATTTTTTTTTCGGGGCTGGGGTACCCCGGGCGGAGCCGGGTTTTTCAAAAGAGTAATGCTACTCATACAAATTACTTATACAAACTCACATATGCAAACTGATATGACATCCCTATATGATCGCCACATCAGTCATGTTAATTAATGTCATTTATTATTAATATATATTTATCAAATCACTGCATTTATTTATCAAATCACATAATGCCATGTCAATTAGTATGGGTGAATTTGTATAAGTAGTTTGTAAGAGTAGCATTACTCTTTTCAAAAACCTGGGTTGTCTAATTTTTTTAAATTCTGATTCTTTTTTATTTTGTGTATATATATATTGCATGGGTTTTACAAGCAAAGTGGGTCATAGCCCAAGGGCCCATAGCTTTATTGTTTAAAATGGGAACTCGGGTTTGAAGTGCAAATCTTTAGAATTCTTTTAATTTAAAAAAAGAATAAATACAAAGGTTTTCTATATTGCTTTTTTAATTGCAAAGTGGGTTGTAGTCTAGTGGTAGCTTGTCTTAGCCTTGTTTGTTGAGGGAATGGGTTCAAATCTTACATTCTTTTAAAACTTATTTAATTTTTTAAGAAAAAAGGTGGGCTGAGGTTGGGCTTGGGCTTGGGTCAAACTTGTTGGACTTTTTAGAAGTTATTTTAGTAAAATGGACGGGGTCGGGGACCTGGGATTGAACCCGGGGTATTCTTTTAATTTAAAAAAAGAATAAATACAAAGGTTTTCTATATTGCTTTTTTAATTGCAAAGTGGGCTGTAGCCTAGTGGTAGCTTGTCTTAGCCTTGTTTGTTGAGGGAACTTGTTCAAATCTTGCATTCTTTTAAAACTTATTTAATTTTTTAAGAAAAAAGGTAGGCTGAGGTTGGGCTTGGGCTTGGGCTTGGGCTTGGGCTTGGGTCAAACTTGTTGGACTTTTTAGAAGTTATTTGAGTAAAATGGCTTATGGGCTTAAGGGGTTATATTTAAGAATTGAAAATTAATGGATTAAATTGATATGATTGTTAATTTCAATTGTATACCCCGGGTTCAATCCCGGGTCCCCAGCCCCGGCCCCGGCAGGGCAGAAAATTCCTACCCCGGCCCCGGCCAATTACCCCAATTTTTTGGGTAATTCCCCTACCCCAGATGACCCGGTTTTTCGGGTTTCCGGCCCCGGCCGGGTTGGTTTGCCATCCCTATTTAGATTCTTTTTATTTTTCCAACTTTTATCGATATGACTCTTTCTTTAACATGAGCTTAATGAAATTATTGAAATTAATTAATCAATTATTCGATGATACACTTAGAAAATATAGGTATCTACATGTATAATTGACAATATGGAAAGTGTCCACGGCCGGATCTCAGTAACATTGAAATGCCATATCAGGTCTCTTTTTTTTTTTTTTTCAATTACAGTCTGAATTTTAAATAACTTAGTTGAAGTCTAAAGGAGTTTTCTTCTTTAAGTATTAACGATATTGTATTAGAAAATAACTACTATTGGTTTTGGTTAAGTGCTATGTTCAAAGAAGTGGGTTTGTTTTAATACAATATCAAGACTTTCTTTCTTTCATTCACTGAATAGAAATTATTAAAAAAAAATTATTCTCTAATTAAAAAAGAGACGTCCTGCAACAAATATCAAGTTAAAAATAGATAAAATGAAATATCTTTGTAAGTTAAATATTTTCCAATAAGTATTCTTAAAAAAAATCTCTTTAATGGTGTTGGTTCTAGACGTGCATGTGCATTGCATATGAGTATTTTGTCATCATGTGATAAAAACATTAAATATGGATATTTTTCTAATCTCATTTATTTTATACAGATATTTTGTATTAGGAGAATTTTAATGAAAATAGGATAAGTCTTGATATGGTATCCTAGTGAAATAAGAATAAGTTTTATGGTATCCTAGTTGAATAGGAATAAGTTTGGATTTGGAATCTTAGTTGAATAAAAAGTTTTATTAATTATCTCTTATTATATTAGGATATTATTTAAGTATTCTAGTTTACTTGGTAGAAGAATATTATCACTTCCTATAATGTTTGATTGTTATCCAAACTTTTCTTATGAATTTTATTGAGATTCTACAGGATTTTGATAAGGATTACCATTGATATTAAAAACTATATAAAGCTATTTTCATAGCTTTTGGAGGAGGGGATTCAAGACATTCAAGGCATTCAGCGCAAATTGAGAGAGAGCAATCAAGAGCAAGTTTGAGTGCGTTTTTTATTTGTTTTTATGTCTTGTGTAAAGCTTTAGGCTTTGGTTAATTGTTATAGGTCGTGTGAGTTTAAGGGAGTTGAATAATCACATGTGTCTACACTAGTTACGGGTCTGTAGCAGTTACGGGTGTTATGTTATTCTTAACAGCGTGTAGTTAAGATAATCATGACAGAAAAAGAGCAACATCAGAAGAGTGTGTGAAGGACTATGGTTGTGATCAAGGTTGATCAAGTTTACATAGATTAGGTTAGTGAGTGAGCGGGTGTCTACCATTGTAAAGAGTCCTAAGTCGAGTGTAAACACATATAACATAATGGATTATAACTCTTGTTGCTCGTGGATGTAGGTTGGTTATAACTGAACTACATAAAAATCCTGTTCTGATTTACATTACAGTTTTCTGTTATATTATTCGTAACTTCCATATGCCGCAAAACCCAATAATTGGTATCAGAGCAGGTACACTGACATACTAGTATATATCAGATTTTTTTTTGCAGGTATAGAAGGATTTCGGATAGGAGGATCGGTCAATCAACCACTGTTACTTGAAGATGCAAACTATGCTTATTAGAAAGTCAATATGAGGGCTTTCATCAAATTAATTGATGAAAGAGTGTGGACAAGCATTGTTCATGGCTGGACACCCCCAACAAAAGTAAATGACGCTGGGCAGCAGATTGAGAAACCAGAGAATGAGTGGAGTGAAGCTGAATATCGATTAGCTGGATGAAATTCTAAAGGCATCAATGCAATTTTTAATACTGTCAACCTTCAACAGTTTGGATTAATTTCAAAGTGCACCATTGCAAAAGAAGCTTGGGATATCCTTGAGGTAAAGAATGAAGGTACTCAAAGGGTTAAAAAATCTAAGTTGCTTACTTTGACTTCTAAATTTGAAAACTTAGTTATGCATGAAGAAGAAACCATTAGTGAATTTCATACTAGACTTTGTGAAATTACAAACTCTGCTTATATGCTTGGTGAGGAATATACTGAGGCTAAAATTGTTGGCAAGATACTTAGATCTTTATCAGAAAAATTTCAGCCTAAGGTCACAGCTATCGAAGAAAGCAATAATGTGAAATCGTTGTGAGTTGATGAATTGATTGGGTCTCTTCAAGCATATGAGATGAGTTTAAAGACAAGAAGAAGGAAAAAGAGTGTTGCCTTTGTTACTTCTTTAGAAAAAGATAAAAAAGATGACAGCAATCTTGATGATTCCGATGATGAACTTGCTCATTTGACAAAGAATTTTGTCAAATATATGAAGAAAAATCTCAAGAAGAAAAATTCTAAGAACTTTGATGCTAAAAAATTTCGTAAAGAACAGGCAAAGAAAAAAAAACAAGAGAAGCTTGAGAGAAAATGTATTCAATGTTATGAATGCAAGGGATTTGGGCACATTCAAACTGAGTGTCCTAATTATAAGAAGAAAAGGAGTTTGTGTGCAACATGGAGTGACGATGACTCAGAAACAGATGAAGACAACTCCAACAATTTTTTAGCATTCATTGGGACAATTTCAGATAAAGAGCAAACAGTTATGTCTGACATACTTGAAGATGTTGTGTCTAGCATAACAGAACAAAACAGATCAGACATTGATGAGTCAGATGCTGAGAAGGATGCTGAATACTATAGAGAACTTCAAGAGGCGTATAATGCACTTTATGAGATGTGGGAGAAGCAGAAAGTACAAATCAAAACTCTTCAGAATGAACAAGAAGTGCTCAAACGTGAAATAGTATCTGCAGATGAAAAAAATCATAAAACTAGAAGCTGTTGTAACAGACAAGATAGAATGTATCCAGAAAATTACTGCAGAATTGGATGAGGCAAACAAGTGCATTAATCAACTCAAGATAGGCTCAGCAAAGCTTGATCAAATTTTGAGTTTAGATCGTGATAATTCCATCAAACATGGTCTGGGGTATGATGAAAAGAATGATGCTTCAACATCAAAGTTAGTGTTTGTTAAAGCTTCAAATTCCGGTAACATTTCTAACTCAAGCTTTAAAGATATGACTGATTTTACTTTCCCAATGAGATCTTTAATTTCAAATCCAGAAAAGGTAAGAAAATTTGTTCCTATTTGCTAATTTGTTGGTGTTAAAGGTCACATTAGACCTAGATGCTATAAATTACAAAATTTTTTAAAGAAAAAGGCAAGTCAGTTTAGACAGTTATATAAGACACGACAGGTTTGGGTTAAGAAACATGAAACTCATTGCAAGGTTGCTGCACTTAATGTTTCTTCAAATGATGATTGTGCTTGTTCTAAACATGTGACAGGAAATGAAAAGTGTTTGAAAATTTTCAATCACACAAGTGATGACAAAAAGTGTTGTTTAGAAACTTAATGAATCAAAGATTATCTGTACTGAGCATGTTTCATCTGAGAATCAACTAAGTTGACCTGTTCATATAAAGCACTGAGATGCAATGAGATTTGAAAACTGAGAAAGGACATTGACACTTGTCAGTTACTTAAATTATAACAGTGTTTAGTTATGTTCTTTATATCTGTAGCATCATTAGTCTATTTATATTTCAAGTATGTTTGAGCTATTTTATTGGTATAATTTTGCTGGTAATTTCATGTCGAATATAGAGAGCGCTACCGGTATATGATGTGTGAAAGCCATCCGTTGAGAGTAACTTCAATGTATCTTGAAAATATGTTGAGGTCACCCACTCAAATGGAAAAGGGCTACCTCTATACATGCGTGAAAGCTACTGTATTCATTCTAAAAATTCACATTGAGATTAACTTTTGTGTGTGTAAGAAGCATGTTCAAGTTGATCACTCAATTGAATTAAGTGATAAAATAATATTTATACTTGATGTTTATCTACAGCTCGGATACATGCTTGGTTATAAAAGATTATATGATGTCCAGATATTTCTGTTAAGTGAATTTCGACTGTTTTTTGTTACGGTTTGCACAACTTACAATCAATGCTTTATGTCTGATTTAGTTTGATTCTCTTAAGTGTATTTTGACGTGTCAAAAGTTCCAGGTCAGCGAAGTTGATTTGAGGGGGAGTTGGTTTAGTTGCAGGAGTACTTGATTTAATTAGTTTCTTGTTTTTTTTTCAAATTTATGCACAATTTAAAGAGTTGAACATTTAGTCAGGGGGAGTTTTGTTTATCATTTTTGTTTTTCTTTTATACTTTGGCACTTGTTCAGAAAACAAGGGGGAGAAATATGGATGTTTTTGGTGTTTTTTTATTGTTTCTTTGTTTTTTATAGGTTGTCATTATAGTCTTTGTTTTTGTGTTTCATTTTAGTTGTATTACATGTACTCATGCATTTTTTTTACACATTTAGATGTTTTCATCATAAGATGCCAAAGGGGGAGATTGCTGGTTCTAGATGTGCATGTGCATTGCACAAGAGTATTTTGTCATCATGTGATAAAAACATTAAATATGGATATTTTCCTAATCTCATTTATTTTATATAGATGTTTTGTATTAGGAGAGCTTTAATTAAAATAGGATAAGTTTTGATATAGTATCCTAGTTAAATAAGAATAAGTTTTATGGTATCCTAGTTGAATAGAAATAAGTTTGGATTTGGAATCCTAGTTGAATAGGAAGTTTTATTAATTATCTCTTATTAGATTAGGATATTATTTAAGTATTCTAGTTTACTTAGGAGAAGAATATTATCATTTCCTATAATGTTTGATTGTTATCCAAACTTTCCTTATGAGTTTTATTGAGATTCTATAGGATTTTGACAAGGATTACCATTGATATCAAAAACTATATAAGGTTATCTTCATAGCTTTTGGAGGAGGGGATTCAAGACATTCAAGGCATTCAACGCAAATTGAGAGAGAGCAATGAAAAGCAAGTTTGAATGCGTTTTTTATTTGTTTTTATGTCTTGTGTAAAGCTTTAGGCTTTGGTTAATTGTTATAGGTCGTGTGAGCTTAAGGGAGTTGAGTAATCACATGTGTCTATACTAGTTACGGGTCTGTAGCAGTTACGGGTGTTATGTTATTCTTAACAACGTGTAGTTAAGATAATCGTGACAGAAAAAGAGCAGCATCAGAAAAGTGTGTAAAGGACTATGGTTGTGATCAGGATTGATCAAGTTTACATAGATTATGTTAGTGAGTGAGCGGGTGTCTACCACTATAAAGAGTCTTAAGTCGAGTGTAAATACATACAACATAGTGGATTGCAACTCTTGTTGCTCGTGGATGTAGGTTGGTTATAACCGAACCACGTAAAAATCCTGTTCCGATTTATATTACAGTTTTCTGTTATGTTATTCGTAACTTTCATACGCCGCAAAACCCAACAAATGGGTCTAATATCAATTTTATATATCAGCAATGACCATAATAAATTTCGAATTATTTTTATCATTTGTATAATTTAAATGTTTGGATGATTTTATAGTTGTAAATTTTATAATTACAGAACACATTTTCGCGACAACTTGAATTGGCATAGTCCAGTAGCTAACCAAACTTAGCATTAATTGTTTTAAGATATAAGAAAAAGTGTTTAAGATATAAGAAAAAGTGTTCAAGTGTGATCATAAGATTTTATACACAAAACTTGGGTTTTCGCAAGGTGCCTAGAAAGTGCTTACTAGTTTCAATTATCCAATGAAATTATATGACAAATGAACATAACAGTCACTTGAGTTAATGTAACTTTATTTTGTTGATCTGTCTGTTTTTGAATATAACTATGAAGTAGGTTCCCTTCTTTCGTGATGGGGAGAGCACTATTTACTTGGTTTTAAGAATGTCATTATTGAAATGTCTCAAAATTCAACATTTGTCAAAGCAGAGGCAGACTCGAGATAAAGTTGCCCCTCGTTGCGTTTGCAACTTGGTTGAATGCACAAACGCAATCCCGCATCATCCAGGAATAGTAGATGTTTACACAGCGCTAAGTATAAAAGAAAGCTGAGACCAGCGGCGGGCATCTACTGTTCTGACGGACTTTCAACTTGGTTGGGGAAGGACTTTCAAGGCAACAAGAATTTAAATGCCTGAGGAAACCTGAAACTAAAAAGAACCAACCCAGGTTTGGGCAAATAAGCAAACGGGTAGAAATATTCTGACGGATTCAAATAGGCCCAACTCGACGAAGAAGTTTCAACACACTGTCAACAATATGATAAATGAGTAATTACTCTACTTTTTCGATATTCGCTGAAATTTCTTTTTTTGTAACTTGAATGAAAAATATTAAAAATGGAAATCAAATAATAAGATAAAATTATATAAATTTTTCTTTTAATATGTCTTAAATCTTGGAGAGAAAAGCATGTTAATGCTGACCTCGAAGGTTAAGTGTAAAGTATTAGTTCATTCATTTATATGAGATTTTGAAATTGATATTAGATAAGACAAAAAAAAATTTTATTTCATCAAGACTATTGACTTTAGAGGGATTATCGTAGCTTTTGGTATCGTAAAAAATGGTCCCAACAACAACCTATCTATACAATCAATTTCATATGACCGAAGTTAGCAATGTCTTATGGGATGTGCAATTATCATGTATGCAATACCAACTCCTCTTGGGAAAAGACATCGCGGAGAGTCAAATCCAAGATTATGCCTTACCAACTCCCTCTTAGACCACTCTTGTCACTTGAACCAACTTATTAAACCTTAAATAACAAAATCAACAAAATCACCGAAATCTGTTTCAAATCCATTTTAGATTTTAATTAGATTCAAACTTATTCATAATTAAGGAAAATGACAAAGAACAATTCAGATTTAAGGAAAATAAAAAAGAATCGTCCTAACTATTTATTTGATTGATTGCAATCAATATTCACCTTTATTTTATATTTGTTAGCTCTAATTGAATGAAAATTTATGTGATTTAGAAATGGGCAAGAGACAAGACTAATAGTTGATATTGTAGGTGGGATTTTTAACGATTTGAGGGGAAAAAAAGATTATTTTGTAATTTTAATAGAGAATTTTGATAAAATCAAGATTAGTGAAATTTTTAAAAGATATTTCCGAGTAAATGAATGAATTGCTGTCCCTCAGGTTGACAACAAATGACAACGAGTAATTAGTCTTTTATTTTTTAATATTTGGTGAAATTTTTATTTTGTAATTTAAATGGAAAATATTAAAAATAGAAATCACATAAGGGTATATTTTTATATATATATCTCTTAAATCTCGGATTGAAAAGTGTGTTACCGCAGATTCTGAAAGGCTAGGTATAACTGTAACGTATTGATTCTGAGATTTTGAAATCGGCAGATTAGATAAGAATGAAAATATAGTTAATTTTCAAAAATTTAATTATAATTCGGTTGAACGGGTTGGCCCATGGATCATAGCATTCCAGAAAGTGGCCCAACCAATATGATTATGACAGAAAATGAAACACAAGATGAAGCCTCAGGTGAAGGTGATATCATCATTCATCAACTCTTATTTGTTGATGAATTGTTGTCGTTGTTGTATTGCTGTTACTCTTTTGAAGCCACAGTCATTCTCATCCGCAAACTCTTCGACTACAACTTCAATGCTGCAAAAACTCACATATAACCATGGCCACCCTCTTCCATTCTTCAATCTTTCTCCCCTTCTCTTCTTCTTCTTCTTCTCATAAGCTCTTTTTATCCCCTCATCACCACCACCTTAACTGGAACGCTCATCAACACCCACTTCGCAATCACTTGACTTTCAAAGTCTCTGCTTCGTCTTCGGCCAACAAATCGTCCAGGTTCGAGCTTTTCCAATTTGGGTTTGTTTTTGTTTTCACATTTGTTGCTTTGAATTTCTTGAAGGTCTTACTGCGATTCTTGGTTTGGTTTGTGGGTGATTTAGGTCTGGTAGGAAGGTGAAGAGCAATGAAGAGCTTTGTAACGATATAAGGGAGTTCCTGTCAACGGTCGGACTTCCAAATGATCATGTCCCTACAATGAAGGAGCTTTCAGACCATGGAAGGTTCTTCAATAGTTTACTATTTTGTTCTTTCCTGCTTTCTCATTTGGTTCTTGTAATATTTTATTACGTTTTTCTATCTAAAAGTAGGATTTTTCTCCTTTAATTGTTTAATCTATTAAAGGTTGGACCTTTTATATTTTATTTTTTCTGTCAATGAAGAAAATAACATGGGCTTTGTTCATTTTGACGATACAATTGGTAGAAATTTATATTATATGTTGCAGAGTTTAACCTTTCGAAGCTGGCTTTAGGAGGTTTGGTTTTGTATGTTTTGGTAGTTACTTTTGAATGTACACATTATTTTCCCCGGTTTTGGTCTTTCACCAACACAAAACTTGATCTTATGCATTTTAAGTACTTAGTTACTAGTTCTTCCTGAAAGTTATCATGAATTTATTGATTTTTATTTGAAATATTAATAAGGAAAATAACATACGTGAAGTTACAGATTGCATGAGAGAGATGAAAAAAAAATTGCCATTGAGCAAACTACTTTTCTCTCCAACAAATAGGTTTGATTTTTTGGCTTCTTTTATTTCCTTTCTTCTTTTCATTTTTTTTTTGTTCAAATATTCTTCAGGAGTGACCTTGCAAACATTGTCAGACGGAGAGGATATAAACTTGTCCGAGAGCTTCTTGCAAGCCCAACCAAAACAGATTTTGATGGTTTCATTGCAGTGAAAGGTTTAGCAGGTCAATTTACATTTCCATTTCATGTTCATGAATTCCCATTTTATAATAATTCTGCTGTTATTGATATCCTCGTATAATTTAAAAGGTCAGGATAAAAAGGTGAACAATGAGGTTGAAGATGTTTCATTGTCAGATGATGAACCCAGAGTAGGAAACTCTTTTTTAAATTCAAATTCATATTCAAATCCACACCCCGATGATCATAGGTGGGTGCCAGTAGAATCTTCAGTCACTTCATCATTAGAGGGAAAGAAATCATATATTTTGAATGGTCAGAATGAGAATGTGAACAATATAATTGAAGACATTTCCATAGCATCTAATACTTCTTTAATGAAAAACCATACTGGTGGACAATTTACTAATGCAGATCTCAACTCTGGTGAAACTAGTTTGCTTCCTTTAGCATCCTCATCTAGTTCATGCTCAGAGGAAAAAGCCTCATTCAATGTGGAAGTTCAGCATGAGAAGACAGGCAGTATAACTGAAAACATTTCCTTATCAACTGATATGTCCATCATGGAAAATTATTCCAGTGGTGCAAACTCTGAATCTCCTCTCAACTTTGTTGAACATGTTTATACACCACAAAAAACTTTAGCCACTACAACCTTGGAGGAAAAGATTGCAAAATTTATTCAGAATGGAGAGTTGGATATGATAGAGGGTGAGTTCTAAATGGCTGTAGTTTCATTTGCTTCATTAAACCATGCTTTGAGTCTTAGGTAACAAGGAATGTGGTTCTAACATAAGATAAAGGTGCTTGAATGAGAAGTTCTAGTTATTTCTAATGATTTAAGTTGGGGTTGATTGTTGGCTTATGTGATTAACTTATGCTCTTGCATCTAACATTGCACAAGGACTTAACTGAGAAAAGAAGTCTCTTAGACTTACACTTTTACTGATGTGCTGACCTATTTTGTGTAAATAGAGATAGTTTTTGTAAAGCCATGCTTTCCGTATTTTTAAGTTTGTGGTGTATAAGTGCTAATATAGTTATCTAGTATCAACATGGACATATGATATATAATGGTTTTACAATATAACCTTTTAATGCATATAGTTAGGAGTTGGCAACTGTAGTCTTTGGTTTCATAGTTCTGCTTATGCTTAGGCAATGTTTTGCTTTTGGCGTTGTTAAGAACACTTGCGTGTAATCAAAAGCATTTCTATAGATTTTCCTCTAAGTTCTTTCTAGAAAAGTACTTGATAAGTGCTTTCTCAAGAAGCATTTTCAAGTGCTTGTGCAAAAACTCAACCTCATTCTATGATGACCCTTTTTGAATGCTTTAGTATGGTCCTTTAAATAAATTGCTCATATATTTCTTCTCATTGTCATCCATTATTTTATTGCATTTGACCATAAGATAAATATGTTCAAAGTTTTCTTTATTAGGTATCATTTCTTTATTTACTTTTTGTTTTGTTAACATTTGCTCAGTTTAGTTGTGAAATTTATGCGCAAAAATTTTACATATATTTGCAGAATGATGTCTCTCTCTAATGAAACTTACCCCATCACCTGAGTGTTCTTTTTACCACTTGACTTTTTTTTAAATCTGAAGTTGAATATGTGGAGTTGGTTGATTCTCAGATAATGTCTATGGCATTGTAAATGAAAGTGACGCTGAAGAAAGTGAGGAAGTAGAGCACTCAGAATATTCTTATAATCAGAGAGTAGAAGCTGCTGGGGCATTGAATGGGAGTGCATTAACAGCCAAGCAGAGTGGTGCTTCTGCTACTGTGAATCATCCTCTTAGGTTGGTGTTCATGGATATGTTTAAACTGTCTGATCTGTAGTTCATATTAATTGTTCATTGATTAAAGTCTACAACTTTAAAAATTAGTTTTGCATGTCTTAACGTAATCATATGAGCGGTGAATGACCTAATGGTGTTTTAGCGTCTTGTTAGAATCAACAACTTTCATATTAATTGTTCATTGATTAAAGTCTTGAGCTTAAAAAATTAATTTTGCATGGTTTAACATAATCATATGTTTGGTGAATGACCGAATGGTGTTTTAGCTTCTTGTTAGAATCAACATGTTTCAAATGTAACTGCAAACACCCTATGCCAACTTCTGATATATTGAAACTATTATCTCTCTCTCTTGCTCTATCTATTTGATACAGTTTCCAACTAGACTTGTGTAGAATTCTAGATTTTTCTCTTATTCCTTTTGTTTGGGAATTGAGCACCTTATTGATCGTGAGTGATGGATGATGTAGTACATAGTTTTCAACTTTAAAAAAAGATTGAATTTTTCCCCCTCTCTACCAGGTATGGATTTTATTGATGAGTTGGTGTTTTATAATGTTTGCAGGGATGATCATTGGGCAACTGAAGCGCCAATAAATGCTGATTTTGACAATGATTTTGATGTTGAGGTCATTACATAGTTTCTGTTAGTTAATGTGATTTCTATTGGATAATGTTTCTTGAAATATGTATCTATTCACTTTTGTATTTCCATGAAACAGACCAGTAGGGTGGAGAATGAACTAGAGATTAATCATCTAAAATTTATGCTGGTATTAACCATTTTTATTTTCTTGGACCAATAGTTTTACGTTGTTTGTAGTCCTGAGTTTTTTTATACAGACTAACTTGGTTTTAACGATTTTGTGTGCTTAGCATCAGAAGGAGATGGAATTGTCCCAGTTGAAGGAACAGATTGAAAAGGAGCAGGTATTTGTGCTACAGAATGAATTTTATTTTATTTTTTAAATGGATTCCAGGCATTCTATCCATCTAATTTTTAGCACGTGAGTCGTGAGACTCTGAATGGAATAGAATTGTTTCATCTTGAGTTTTTTGTCTAATAAATCACTATTCTATTCGCGGGTGCTTGAAATTAGATGTTTATGCAATATAAGAGCAATGTGTGTTGACTGATTGTGCATTTGCATATTTAATTATTTCTAATAAAATAGTCTTCAAGTCAAGAAAGGCAGATGGAAAGTTTGTCTACAGTACTATTTCATTTATTTATGCAACTTAATTTTTTTAATTTAATTAGAAATTGAAATATACATTTTTGATAGAGTTGATTTTCAATATTTTACAAGCACAGTACGCTAAGGCTTTTCTGTTTCTCTTCTTTTATTTTTTCCTTAATGCTAAGCTAATAGAAGATGCATAATTGCTGAAAGAGATGGGTACAACTGAAAAAGTTGTCTGGCATAGTGAAATCTAATTTGAAATTTACTTGGAAACCAGAAGTTTTGAGACTGAAATGCTGAAATGTTTACTGAAACTGGATATCCAAAGACATATTTCTAGTCCATAGTCCATTCCATCTTACATGCGAAAAGTGCATTACAGATGTATAATTATGATAACACAATTAAATTCTTATTGGTATTAAAAATATTGAATTTGAATTTTCTCTTTTCCATTTGTTTCAGCATGCTTTGTCTGTTTTGCAAACAAAGGCTGAAACAGAAATCAATAAAGCTCAAAAACTTATCTCTGAAAAAGATGCTGAACTACAAGCTGTTGAAGAAACTCTTACAGGATTAGAGGAGGTATGGCATATGCCTTTACTATGAACTTTTCATATTAACTTTTGAAGTCAAGACATTTTGGAGGCTTCACAAATTGATGTTGAAAAACATTTTTGCAATTGATCATTTTAGTTGTGCACTGCTTACGTCTAAGCCGGGATCGAATTAAGTTCTAAATAAATTAAAAGATGAAATATGTGCTGGGACACTTCCTCATGCACTGTATAAATTCTGTAGTATGTTTGATTGAAGGATCTTTTGAATTTCCCATCCTTGTACTATCCACCTGATACCTGTAGTGAAATTTGTTTGTAGAAATATTTAATTCACATCCCAAAACTCGAAAGCCTTAGGGCATAATTTATTACATTTAAAGAAACACATAAGCATAAAAAGTTCAAAGTGACTTCTTATTATGGACACATCCCATGCAACAAAAGTTCTCTAAAGGATGTCAAGAGTTTCCAATCTCAAACTTTTAAATAAACATTCAAAATTATGATCATCCTAACAAAACCTAGGCATAACATGGAACTGAGGGAACCCGAATCGTCTATGCCAAATCCTCCTTACGAAACATTATCAAACACCTGAGGACCACAATAGACTAGTGAGTATTAACTTAGTAAGTAATCTAGCTTTTGCATATATAAAATATACATCACAAAGATCTTTCATATATGATACATAAGCAAAATATGTTCAAAGTACATTTCACATAACATAAAGTGGAAGTTCCCACGGCATTTAACAAACATGTCCTTAGGAACCTACACCTTCTCACAAGATAGGATTTCCAAATCACTTATCATATAGGTGAGCTCACATATAATCGCTTGTCAGTGGCATTCGTAGTAGGGCATCGCCTCAGTGGGTTTCCCTACATGTGTGGATCCCCCATCACTCGAGGGTGACAACCACAATAGTCCAATTGGACCCTATCTCGCCATATGGAACACATATCATTTACCCTCCCATAGGAAGGCCACATGCATAATTGGCTCAACAACACAACACAACACATAGGTGCCTACCAAGCAATGAGAGTTCGGTGTCCTAAGGTTTTAGGCATGAATCTCACCTTCAAAACATATAGCACTTCATTATCATATAATTTTTGTGTCATCACATACCAAAATCCATATGGAAAAGATCAAAATCAAGGATTTCATTCATATCATAAACATAGTATTTCGATCAAAACCTAGATTTCATATAAAACATAAGCATCGGGAAGAAAACACCTTTTATAAAACAATAATATGTCTATTGTGACCTCAGTTGAGAATCTAATTCATTTATCTGGCCATACTGCACTGGAATTTCCTTATCTCAACCTAAAATTATCAAAAAGTTTCCTTAAGAATGATAAAAAACATTGGCTAAGGTCAACAAAATATTGTTCGGACACTGAACACATTTAATTGGATGATTTTTAGACAATTGATGCTTGTTCCAAATCTTACAAAAATTTGCAGAATTCATTTAGACACATGCATGATATCTCATTGAAGATATCAGATCAAAATGAGGTCATGAAACCTTTGAAATAATTTAGTTTTGCCAACTCTCAAATTCTATCTAGCAGACTTTCAAACTGAACAGTCTGACTTTGAAAATTTATAACAAATTTCACCATGATCAAATCATTATAAAAATTTTCAGTCTAGTAGAAGACATATGTGAGATTCCTCATATCAAAAATCACAAATTTTTATTGAGTCTAGGTTAGTCAAAAGTAAATTGTTTTGCATCCTATGTTATTAGTGAGAGTTGTTTTATGCCTCTTCTTGCACAAACCGAATGAAAGATTTGAGATCTGTATCTGCAATTCCTGTTGACAGGGATTAAATTGATTTTGTCAGGTTCAGATCCAATACTCTGGAGATGGTGAAATTGTGGAGTTGGCAGGTAGCTTCAATGGTTGGCATCAAAGAGTCAAAATGGATCCTCAGCCATCTTCTAGCATCATAGAACCGATCGGCCCAAGGTATTCATTGTTTATTTGTTGCTCAAATTGGAGCCCTTACAAGGCATTCATTACTCTTGATATCTTATTTTTCCTCTTTTGTGATTGTTTTTGGCTATCTCAGCATCTTGATACCTTGTTAATTGTTGTAGTAAGGTGTTTTTTTGTGGCTAATTCCATCTATTTTCTTTCATTTACTGAAAACACTGGAGTTGCATCTAGTTGTTTTATTTTGTTTCAGTAAAGTCCCATCATTCTCCTATGCCCAACTTTTGGGTTGGTTTGGGCTCATTTGGTTATCCTGTAGAACAGTATTTCGTTTGACATGTTAGGATTTCTGTTTAAATTGAGCAGGATATCTGTTTGAGGTGGGCAATTCTGCCTAAAAATACCCGTCATGGAATCAGTAACCGCATAGACAGAGATGGGGGTTAATTTGTAATTATATGTAGCCATGGTTTGTTTTGAATTGTAATCCTAATTGCATAACCTATTTGATATATTAAATAACGAAACAAAATAAAAAGCAAAGTCCATGGGCCGGAAAAAGCTATGGACATCTGGTCTAGCAAAAAGGGCTGAGTGTCCAATCTGTTTTGATATCTACAAAGATCTCTGTCCCAGATGCAAACCATAGGAAAGCTCTCATCATGGAGTGACTTTAATAACAATGTTTTGCGTTGAAACCGGGTCTTTCCCCCTTTTTGGTGTCAAGGATTGATGGTTTATGTTTAATTAGGACACTGGCAAATACAGTACTGAATGATTCTAAGGCCTATATGCTGCTTAACCTTTTGCGTATATTTGGTAGTGCCAGTAGAGCAAGATACTCATTGTGAAAAGTAGTGAATGCCTGGATACTTCACAAACTCTATCTTTCAATCTTCAACTTGCAAAAATTTCTGTTTTTGTTATTGTCGATGATGTCATATTTGAAACTCTATATCAATTTGGTTGCTTTCTGTGAGTTTTGCATGTTCACTATTTTTTTTTTAAAAAAATCAAATCATTGTTATACTTTCTCCTCATAACTGTCAAGTGTCAATTGCTTGCAGTGACGAACTTTCCAGGAAATCCAGACATTGGTCAACTGTGCTGTGGCTTTATCCGGGGATATATGAGGTTTGGACGTCTATCATTATGTATTGTTTTTGTTGGTTTTTTTTTTTTTTTCCGAAATAACAAACTTTGAAGTGATTATTTGGTTCAATTTTGGAGATTAACGCTTTTGCAACTATTAAAATGAGAATTTACTTCGTATTTATTTTGAATTTGAAACCATTTGCTTTCACATTTCTTTCTCATGTATGTTAAAGTGGATATTTTCCAAAATCTTGCATTCAAATGGTGGGATGGGTCCATCTCACTGGCTGAGAAAGTAGTCTTTCTTTGTGGAATGGGATTAGAAGTTTATTTCAGGAACAATGTTGACCATAACCAATTTTGACCCCTTTTTTTACAGAATTATGAAAATAGACCCAAATTAGGGAGTCCAGTGAAAATGGGCCTGCTTCAAAAAGTTTATATGCTATGATCCTTTTGTTTGGGAAATTATCCTAATGTCCTTAATATATCCAAAAAATTTGTTTTAGTTATTCATGATTTTCAATTTGATTTTTAGGGTTTGAAATACTTAAATCTTGAGTTTGTAATGTTTTTCTATATTGAAAAGTATTTGTGGTATGTGAAATTGATTGGTAAAACTATGAAAATCATAGAAAAATGGTTGTTTTTCGTTGAAAATGACGGAGGTTGAAGATGAAGAGCGTCAGACACGATTTCATCGAGTGTCGGATGTTTGTTGTCGAGTGTCAAATGTCTGTTATCGGATGTCAAGTGTCTGTTGTCGAGTGTCGAACTCTCTGTATGTTTTCTAATACTGCATTTGGAAAAGGGTAGTGAAGTAATTGTCTAATACTGCATTTGGAAATGGGTCTATTTTTAACTCAAACCCCTAATTTGGGTCATTTATAATTTTCCTCTTTTTTTATATCCTGGTGCATTTTTGTGTAACTATTATGGCGTTCTCTCCATACAAAAATGAATCTCAAACCATTGGCTGGTATTGTGTCATAGACTTTTACATTTTTAAGCGTCATGTTTGCACTAAAAGTATCTGTTCGGCTGGCTACATAATATGCACAAATATCATATCTGGTTTTCCATTCATTATAATCAGCAATCAAAAAGGCTAATTATTGGAGAGAGTATTATACTGCTGAAGCTTTTGTGGGTTACTAGCCATCCCTAACTGAAAATTGCTTCCAAAGACGTTACTTCTCAGAATAGAGCATGTATTGTATGGCAATTTTGACAATATTTGCAATTTTAGTAATGAATGATAGGGGACAAATAGAAAGAGAACCATTGTACGTATTTGATTCATCAGCAGTTAGAATTATTGTACATATTTGATTAATCATATTGGTTGCCCAGGGTGGTTCTTTTCGATATAGGAAAGAGAGATGAAGGCCTTAAGAGTCTGCATCTTGTTGAGAGAGACAACGTCCCTTCTCTTTCTTGACTTCAATTTTTCTAATTCAAGAGATGTATATCGTTTTGGATTTGATGATCTGAAAAGATATTCTGTTAGAGATAAGTTATATTGCTAAAGCAATAACTGTGTTGTTAATGACATAAGCCTTCCTAGATTAATTTTTAATTTTGAAATAATGTTTAATTGCAGATAAAGTTTATTGTTGATGGTCAGTGGAGGATTGATCCTCAAAGAGAGTCGGTTACTAGGGGTGGCATAATGAACAACATTCTCCGAGTTGACAGATGACATTATTTTGGCCGGGAGGAGATTCTTAATATCTTTTCTAATACCAAGGTAAACTGATTATTTACTTCTCAGAATTCCTCATTATTGATTTGCAATCCAAATTTAGGATGGTGGACCTGTTATACTTCGCCAAAGGTATTGTTTTACATACCGGTCTCTAATCATAATCTTCAGCACCATTGGTGGCTTGTCACAAGCAGACTCTTGAATTCTGGGATTACAGATAGCCATCTCTTTGCCAATTGTTATTGGGTTTTTGGACATTTATTCTCTTTCGATAAAATTTATTGCCTACTATGACAGTATAAAATTATGTGGTTAGAAACTCCAATTGTGTCTGATTTTTGAACCACAATCTATGTATCAAGCAGTGTGTCTTTGGAACTCTTAAATTTCAGATATTAACTCCACTGATTGAAGTAGGTTTTTAATATTATCTTCATATATTCAAAATTTTTGTAGTATCTAGTTTATGTATATCATTGTTAAGTAATAGATTGCTGGTAGACACAACATAAAATGCTTATGTTTATCATGTAGAGTGTACAGAGAATAATGATGGATCACTTTAATGTGCTGCCATGGAAATATGAAAGCTTGATGCTGCACTGAGGAAGGGGGCTTGGAAAATGCTGATTTGTGCAGATGTTGGTTGCAAATTGCTATTTTCTACTGTGCTC
Source organism: Boswellia sacra (assembly GCA_013180625.2). Classification (NCBI taxonomy): domain Eukaryota; kingdom Viridiplantae; phylum Streptophyta; class Magnoliopsida; order Sapindales; family Burseraceae; genus Boswellia; species Boswellia sacra. Next base: position 137,615 of record SNVD02005410.1, read on the forward strand.
AAAAAGGGTTTATTTTATTCAATCTGATGTGTATATGTATGCGTATTAGTATCTATCTTTTTTTATTTTATGTTTTTTTTTTTTTTTAGCATTTGATAAGTATTTTTATTGCTAGGGAAACAGGGGTGACTGCATCAAATCATGGACATATGGAGAGGAGATTAGGTGCGAATCAATGCACTACTTATTCATGTGCTCAGCTGGCAGTGTACAGAACTATAGTATAGTTTGGTACAAATGAATTTTCTTGGATGCTAATAAATGATACTGAAATTGCTTTCTCCATCAAAAAAATTATCGAGGGTTCTTTAGTTTTAACAGTTGAAGAGGTAGAACTTGTACAAGTGGGGAATCGGTATGTAGAATGTTGGTGCAAAATTATCCCCTTGATGCAATTTTTAGCTACAAGCACATATCTGGGTTTTTTTTGTTAATATAATTATTTTATTATTTTTTAATTTCTGGGTATTATTGATTTTATATTTATCAAATGGGATTTGCTTGCTAAGTTGCCTCGCATTACTGAAACTGAAAAGTAAGGTTAAGCACTTGCTGGTTGTACAAATGTTTGCACTTGACTTTTAAACAGAGAACGAACGGTGGATTTATTTGAGTGTTTAGGCATATGGTTTATTCTGATAATGTTGGGGTTTTCATTCTTCACGATCGCTTACAAAAACAAAGTTGCTCTAGTTTCGACTTATCAAAGACGACAATATTCTGGATGATATAGTCAACTAAAAACATCATCCATGTGCTCTCGAGTGTCATAATGGTTATTATTAATAATTATATGGAATGGTTCTTAATAAAATAGATGGAGGGTTAAGGAGGATAAATACAAATTTAAGCAAGTTCATTCAGTTCAGAGATATTTCGAAAAATAGTAGAAATTTAATTCTGTTTCGTTGTCTAATCAATTAATAAAATAACAACATTACTTTTGTTATTATCCCTTGATGGACATGTGTTAGTAGCATCTCTACCTAATCTTTTTAGATAGAATTATGAAAATGGGTAAATCTACTAACGATCAACACAATCGTTCAAAGTTTGGTTTTTGCTAAAAAAAAAAAAAAAAAAAGAGGTGTCTTTTCACTTACGAAGTTACGATGTGATGGAAAGATTCCATGATGAAAATGCATGGGGGAACATCGACGGACAAAATTGCATCTTGTTAGTGTCGATGGTAAAGCGTGAAGAGTGTTGGTTGATAGGTTAGGGAGGAGAGCGTGTTGAGACCACGTGGAAACTGGAAAGTTCTAATTTAGTGTATTGGCGTGTCTCTTTCCTCACCCTTCCCACTTCACCTGCTCTCTATCTCCCACTTTCAACTCTCTTTCTGGCGCATCCACCAGTGGCAACTGTAAACTCAACTTTAGTACTTCATTTAAGTTTAGCTCACTAGTGAGAGAGCATTGACAAATCTCATCTTCCTATTGTCTTGTCGCAGATGGCGGTGGTGAATTCTTCAGCAACTGCAACTCTGTGCATGAAGACCCCATCTGCTCTTGTCCCAACCTCTTCATTTCCCATTGCTCCATCAACTTCCTTTAGAGTCTCAGCTGGGTTCTTGCCTTGTGCATTGTCAGCAACAGGAAAGAGAAGACTTCCCCTTACTCAGTCTTCTGCACTAAAAAATGAGCTCATTGAAGCTACTGGTGGAGCTGAAGAGGTAGAAGAGGAGATGGAAGAGCCTAGAGAGACAGTGTTATACTCCTTCTCTCCTCTACCTTTATTATTTGTTGCTGCTCTTCCTGGAGGTATTAGCTTCTAAATACTTGAAGCCTGTGTTGTGTTACCATTACTGTTCAATTGGCATCCTCTAAATCTTTTTTATTTTCTTGGTTAAATCTTTATTGGAGTTTGGTAAATTCTCAATACTTGTTAAATGCTGCTGTTTTTGAAGCAACAACGACCTATACTGTACCTCTCAATATTTGTTTTTATTTTTGAAATGAAATGAATGACTCATTGGCCGTCTTCCCGTCTCTCAAGTCCTACGTCATCAGGAAGCACCCCAGTAGTCCAAGTTGAAGACGGCAGATTTTTAATGGGCTCATGTCATAATTAAGTTAAAAGATGGGTTAAATTATTGATTTTTCAAGCAATCTACTTCCATTTTAATGTGGGATTTAGACGCATCCCTTGTCTTTAATTTAGGACTTAATTAGCAGTAGGTGGCAGCTGGTCTTTTAAAATTGCATTTTGGCATGCTATGGTGAGTGTACTTTGCTCAATTTTCAAGTGCAATCTTACTCATGAAACTGATCTGGTTGCTTTAGAAAGTGCTTGATATCTTGCATTCATTCAGGGCATCTCATACGGTCAGGATCTTATTGTTGCAGTAAAATTTAAATTTGGTAAATATAAGCTTTGGGTGTCAGGAAGCATTCACCTTGTGTTGCATCATTAGGCATTTGCTCTAATAGTTAATAGCACTCAAATAGCAGTGTAGTCTGATCTCTAGTTTGGCTTTTACAAATGATAACTCATTATGGTTAAAATATGTGAACAACAGCTGGGACTGTCAGGTCTCTGTTTGGGCCATTTGTTGAGCTTGTAAAGTCGTGGAATCTTCCTGACTGGCTTGTGCACTGGGGTCACCCTGGCAACATGGTATATTCCTTGTTGCTGCTTCCTTCCATTTTATCTAATTTATAGTTTTATTTTTCTGGGATTGTAAAAGGTCAAGTTTCTTATGTCTTTATTTGTGTCTTATAAATTTTAGGCCGTTGTGCTCTTTGCCATGGGTGGTTATGGAACGTATCTCGGTTTTCGCATACGATTTTCTGATGATGTGGTAAGAAATTCATTTCAGAACATTTTTAAGAGAATATTTTTCTCATTATCAGAGTAACCTTTCATATGGTTTGATCATTTCAGGAGGAGAAGGCCAAGGCCAAAGACTTGCACCCCAAGCTTCTTGGTGGGATGTTTTTCTTTTTTGCTTTAGGAGCCACTGGTGGAATTACATCACTTCTCACTTCTAACAAACCTATCTTTGAAAGGTACTTGGCAAATCACAACTAAGATTTCAAGGGGCAGTATTTGTTCTTTCCCCAAAATATTAGTTGTCTTGTTGCTCTTCATAAGTGTGATTGGAAAAAATATATACATGTGACATATTTGCTTTGTGTAACTGAGTTCTCTATGTTGGTTTGCAGTCCTCATGCTATTACGGGTTTCATGGGCCTTGCTCTCTTGACCATTCAGACCATTTTACCCTCATTATTTGAGGTAGTCTGCGCAATCTTTTCTCCTATAAGTGACAATGCTAAAATACTGATTTTGAGGACCTTCACATTCACATTCGTCATTTTCTTCCACTTCCATCATTTGCAGGGTAAGCCTGAATTGAGGAATGTTCATGGGATTTTGGGAAGTGGGATCATGACACTGTTTCTCGTCCACGCGGCGTTCGGACTTCAACTTGGCCTCAGTTACTAACCACATCTTTGTCAAATCAAGTTAATTCCCCTAGGATTCTATTGCTATTAGATTTCTTTTTCGCAAATCATGCACATTCTTTCTAGCAGTTTGGTCTTAGAATGCATGAAGTGGGGACAGAAAGAGATGATTCTGGGGTTCCCCACAACAGTGCTAGTTTTGCAGGAAAATTCACAGGGCATGTATCAATGGTGATAATGTCTACTTCCAGGTACTTTATTATTAATGGAAGGTGCAAAGCAATTCAATGTTGATATACTGGGGGAGATGTAAATTTATTTTGTGATTTCTCATTTGACGAAAACGTACATAAATATTTATGTGTGTGTCTGTGTACACATTTATTTATTTCAAGGTAGGGATTATTTTATAAAACGCTTCAGTTATAAATCAAATTTCAAAAGTAATATTATCTTTTATCATTAAAGATAAGTTACGAACTTGAATTTAAAATTTACTAGAATTATGTTTTCCCCTTAGAAGAAAACCATGCATATTATTGTTGAGAGTAATATTAGATATACAATATGAGTAATGCTACTCTTACAAATTACTTATACAAACTCATCCTTACAAACTGACGTGGCATAATATGATTTGATAAATAAATGCAATGATTTGATAAATATATATTCATAATAAATGACATTAATTAACATGGGTGATGTGGCTATCATATAATAATGCCACATCAGTTTGTATGTATGAGTTTGTATAAATAGTTTGTATGAGTAGCATTACTTATACAATATTCATACAACCTAAATTCTATAATATGATGTGGCAATTTACATGACGAAAATTTACTGGAAGTGAAAAAAATAAAAATAGATGACAGAAGTTAAATCTCTAATAAAATTTTGTTATTTAAGCTATATCATTATGTCATAGAGTTTATGTTATATGAATATTGTAGGTCTAACATTGTTGTATTGTTGGAAGGGTTGAATATTTGTTTTATAATATGCATTGGAGCGTTCAAGATTTGGTTTGATGATTTCTTTTAAAGAATGAGAATGCTTGAATAATGTGACAAATTATGTTGGTTTTTTTTGGGTTGGGGGGATGGGGGGGAGGGGGTTGGGCGGGTTGGTGGTGGGTGTTTTACAGAAAGTTTCATCATATTATATGATATCATAAAAAATTACTTAAAATGAGATAAAAGCAGTTCTATAAAAATAGCATTCTAGATCAGAATAAAGTTTATGATAAAATTATCAATTTGAATTTTTTTAATTAAAAGAATACTTAAAACAAAAGCGAAAGAAAATAAAGCAAATTTGCCTGCTGATGACGTGGCGAGATCTGAGTAGTGCAGCTCTACTACTTCCAGAGTTGGCGCGAACAGCACCCACTTACCGACCAACCAGAATGGCGGGTCGTTGAGGAGCCTCTATCACCTGCAGGCACTCTCAAATTTTGAGTTCATCCTGACCGTTGCTTTCCTCCTCATTTCGCAAACTTGTGGAACCCATCAGCGGCCCAGATGAAACAACTCCATGCTCTAATTCGACCGTAAAAACTGGTAGGCTGGAAGTGAAGTGAAGTGAAGGCAGCGAAAAGAGCGGGGAAGTAAAGCAGAGCAAAGTGAGAGAGAGCGAGTCAAGCGAAACTGCTCTTTCTATAAATCACTTTCTCTCTCAATAACCCTTTTCTCTTTCTCTTCTATTTACATCTATCAGTCTATCAATTGGGTCCAGTTACAGGTTTGTATTACTCTTTTTAGATCTCTTTCCCCTTGAATCTTTGTGTTGTATGTGGGATATTTTCATCTGGGCATCACCTGTCTTTCTTTAAAAAGATCTTTGCTAAAGACGAGAATCTGTAATCTCTGCCATTGGAGCTTTTGCACGAGAGATTCATAAAGTAACTATTTTGGTTTCTGAGTTTTTATGTGTTTGTTTAAGCATTGATGAAGATTAGTAGATTTTATGTTATAAAACTTGATCTTTGTTTAATGGGTCATGCTGGTTCAACTTGCATGTTTGAGTCATTGGCTGTGTGTGTTGTATACAAATGTTGAGGATGGATCTGGTATTGTTGGTTCTTTTCTTTGAAAGAAAAAATGAGAAATGTACTTGAAGAAATGATGAAATCATTTGAGAAAATCATGGGAATGATCTATTGCATAATTATGTATGTTCACAATTTAATGCTTCCTTGTGAATAATTAAGAACTTGGTAACTAACATCTTGCTATGATCTGTTCCCGTTTAGATATGGAAACTTTCCTTTTCACCTCTGAATCTGTCAATGAAGGCCACCCAGACAAGCTCTGTGACCAGGTGTCAGATGCTATTCTCGATGCCTGCTTGGAGCAGGATCCCGAAAGCAAAGTTGCATGTGAGACCTGTACCAAGACTAACATGGTTATGGTTTTCGGTGAAATCACAACCAAGGCTACAATAAATTATGAGAAAATTGTTCGAGACACTTGCAGAGGTATTGGCTTCACATCAGCTGAAGTGGGCCTTGATGCTGACAATTGCAAGGTGCTCGTCAATATTGAGCAACAGAGCCCTGACATTGCCCAAGGAGTTCATGGCCATCTCAGCAAGAAACCTGAGGAAATTGGAGCTGGTGATCAAGGACACATGTTTGGCTATGCTACGGATGAAACGGCTGAGCTAATGCCACTAACTCATGTACTTGCTACTAAGCTTGGTGCCAAGCTTACTGAGGTCAGAAAGAACAAGACATGCTCATGGTTGAGGCCTGATGGCAAGACTCAGGTGACCGTTGAGTATCGCAATGAGGATGGAGCCATGGTTCCAATTCGAGTTCATACTGTTCTCATCTCAACTCAACACGATGAGACTGTCACCAATAAGCAGATTGCTCAAGATTTGAAAGAGCATGTAATCAAGCCTGTTATCCCTGCACGGTATCTTGATGATAATACCATCTTCCACCTCAATCCTTCAGGTCGTTTTGTGATTGGTGGGCCTCATGGAGATGCTGGACTCACTGGTAGAAAAATCATCATTGATACATATGGTGGATGGGGTGCTCATGGTGGAGGTGCATTCTCTGGAAAAGATCCCACTAAAGTGGATAGGAGTGGTGCATACCTCGCTAGGCTGGCAGCAAAGAGTGTAGTGGCGTCAGCGCTTGCACGTCGATGTATTGTGCAAGTATCTTATGCAATTGGCGTGCCAGAGCCACTTTCAGTGTTTGTTGATACTTATAAGACAGGAAAAATTCCAGACAGTGACATTTTGGCTTTGATTAAGGAGAACTTCGACTTCAGGCCGGGAATGATTGCTCTAAATCTTGATTTGAAGAGAGGAGGCAACTTCAGGTACCAGAAGACTGCCGCTTATGGTCATTTTGGTCGTGATGACCCAGATTTCACCTGGGAGACCGTTAAGCCCCTCGAGCCCAAAGCCTAAGGTTTTTGGCAGAGTACTTTTCGGCAATAGTTATTGTCGTAGCAATCATTCTTGTGGGGGAAAAAAAAATAAAGAAAAGCTTATATCTTGACCATCAGAAGCTTCAATGCTTTTGTCTGAAGTTAAAATTGACATTTCAATGCTCAGGTCTGAGGTGGTGCCAGGATATATGCTTTTAAGTTGAGGTGTTACTAAATTTAGGAGACAAGTAGTGTATTTGCATTTGTCATTTGTTTATCAATTCCATTTTTTTTTCTTGTAGTCAGTCATTGTTTCTGCAGCCATCCGATTTGTTTAGCAAGAACACATTATTTGATTTATTTGATTTTATCCATATTAATTTATTATTTGACTCAGTTATGAAAGGCCTTTGTGAGCATGTTTAATCTTAAGTGGTCATTAATCATATGAAGTACTGATCAGATGAGAAATATGATTGTAGCCCAGCTAACATTCGTGACTATAAAACCGATAAGCAGGCGTATATTAGTTGATAGAAAACTTAAACAATGACATGATTCATGTGATACAGATAACTTCAAATTCATTAAATAATCACAAGGCGAGTGTACATAATCTGACTAAATACAAATAAATCACCCGCAGCAGAGCAAATTGGTTACAAGATGTCTTCAGGAGTGCAACCACAATCGATCATGTAGCCGTTCTTCTCCAGCACCAAACATCTCATCTACTCTTTCACCATCACGGTAAAACTGAAATGTGGGCGTGTAGCGAATATGCTGAGTTGTTTCGGGGCATTCATCAATATCTGCATATATGAATGAAAGCTTAGGGAAGTTGTTACTCAGCTTGCAGAATGCAGGAAGAATCTGGCTGCACACTCTGCACCTGAAGATGACAACAATTTCACAATTTTAATAGGCCAGTTTCAACATAAACTCCAAAGTTAAATGAACTTAAATGAAATACAATTTAACTCCCTATTCGTTAGTTAAGTTGAGTTCAAAATTGAAGCCTCTAGGGAACCCACAATCTTTGAGAAGCAGGAAGAAAATAGCAAAATGCCACGTGCCAAGTGGGTGGCGTTCAGGGCAATAATTTCAATGTACCAAATTAAAAGCAGCCACAAACAAATACCAAAAGCATGAGGGCAATTTCTACCCATAACAATCTTCTAATTTTCCACCTATAAAAATCTTCTAATTAACTTTCAGTTAATTCTCAACGAAGCTTTACATCAAACACCTTGTGCTCATATGTGATTCTAAAATACAAAATAAGGCAAAAGAATTTTTTTTTTTTTTTTTTTGGTAAAGCCCAGAAACGTACCATGAAGCACCGTAATTAATGACTGCCTGAAAGCCAAAATCAAGGAAAAAAAAAAACCAATGATTTATCAAGGCCTTAAAAAGAGCAATGAAGAAGCAAAACAGAAACAGAAATGGTTGCTCACAGGGGTTTTGGAGGACTTAATATGAAGAAGAATATCGTTAAGGTCCTGATCACTTGAAGCACTTTTCAAGTTTCCATGACGATTCACAGGCAGATGAAGACCCGTGCCCTCTAGTCCTTTCTTTGGAGTTTCTCCGTTGCCCTCCATTCGTTTTGTTTTGATAGCAGCAAAGCAAGAGTTCATTTAGAAATTAGAAGCTCACCTTTCCTGGTATATGGATTGACACAAACAAATAGGTAACACTGGGACTTTTTAGAAACTAAATTAAATTTTTTTTTTTCCAAAAAATAAATAAAATAATAAAAAATGGGAAAAATAACAAGTTAACAAAACTTTACTTCAGCACAAGCAAGGAACAATTCAAGAATTCAACAACCCCAAGCTCTTTTGAATGCAAAACATATATTTTATACGGAATCATTTTCTTCCGATTATTACATTTGAAGCATATGATATGAATTAAGGATAAAAAGATCTTGAGATCCAAACACTCCCGTAAGGGAGAGATATTTTTGTCATTTTCAGTATTTGTTGGTTATGGCTTCTCAAATTCTAAAGACCTGTTGTTTCTCTCCGATTCTAAAGAATCGATATTTGCTCAAGTATGATATTATACTTATATCTTATTTGTAGTTAATTTATTTTATAATTTGAGTTGATAAAATAATAATAAATACATCATATAATTTAATTTTTTATTTATTTTTTTAATGATATTTTATCTGACTCAGATTATAAAAAATTTTGATAGTAAACGTGTGATAAACATAGCATTACTTTTTTTTTAAAGCCTCCAACAATGCTACTATTTTTGGATTTTTCTAATTTTTTTTAAAAGTTGGTTAAATCAACGTTTAATAAAGTGAGTAAGAAGGCTTGTTGAATCTTATGGATGGGAGAGTGATGTAGGACATATTAGAAATAAATTATGGATTTTAATTTTGATTTTAGAGGTTTTAATAAATTAGGGATTTTGACTATTATTAGGGATTTTGACTTCCTAAACTGGGAGTAATCCTAATTGGAGTTATTTCCTAATTAATAGTTTACTATTTTATTTAGGATTTAATTTTGGTATTTTCTAGTTTAACTAGGATTAGTATTATATTTTCTAATGGAAGTATATTTCCTAGTTAAGTTATGATTGTCGACACTATAAATAAGTGTCTTTAGTTATTTTATTTCTTAGACTTGGTTGTTATTGGTTTTTTGATCTTTTAGTAAAAAGATTGTCTCCTCCTTTAATTTCACTCTATTTCTCCCTAAATTTCTTCTATTGTTTCTCCTATTTCCTCTGTCTATATCTCCCTCTCTTCCTTTAACTTGAGGAACATTGTTCCTCATCAATTGGTATCAGAACGTGGTTTTGATCTCCTCTTATACTATTTATCTTTTAATTTTTGTTCAATCCATAAACTCTAAACCTTCCACCACCATTAACATACTCTACTCCCAATCTCATCTTCTATCACCCCTAAAAAAAAAAAAAAAAAAAGTTACTGTTCATCAATGTTACTATTTACCAGAATTACTATTCATCGATATACTGTTCACGAGAGTTACTGTTCACCGCGGGTACTGTTCACCGGAGTTACTGTTTACTGTGACCATCATCATACTCTTCTTGTCGATATCTACAATGTGTCCTTCATTACAAACTTCAATACTCTCAATGATACAAGCCTCAGAAAATATAAAAAAACATTAGGATAGATACTTTGGAAAATAAATTGGAAAATAGAATGACAGAAATATTAGTAGCTTTAAAAGCCTTACAAACTTCCGTTCTCGCAAAACAAGACTTAATTTGGGTTCATCTACCAAACATAGGACTCAAGGGATCTTGGGTGCAATTCCTAAGAACCATGAGGACGAATGTGATGATTCTAGTGGAGATGATGAAGCAAGCGAGATTGATCTTGAGGATGGGCATGAATCTAAATGTGATATCAAGATCGAGGACATGATGAATTCTAATGATGATGTGAAGCCTACATGTGAAGAATCTCATGAAATCATTCAAGAAATTGATTTCATAGGTTGTGATTCATTTTTGGGTTCTTCTACTCTTATTGGGTCAACGGTGAAGTCTTCTATTGGGTCGACGGTCAAGTCTTCTATGGTGATTATTGTGCTTCCAATATCGAAGGCCGCTAAAGCATCAATAATTTTTCTATCATGTGTGTTTCCAATATCGGATCGTCATGAAGTGAATATATGGATTGATGACTTTCCAATGATCGTGCAAGACAAGACGTGACGTTTCCTTATGTATTGGCAATTTCCTCCTTGACAACTCGCCAGAAGTCGAGTTCTTTTAAGTGGAGGAGAATTGATGTATGATTAGGAATAAATTAGGGATTTTAATTTTAATTTTAGGGATTTTAATAAATTAGGGATTTTGACTATTATTAAGGATTTTGACTTCCTAAATTGGGAGTAATCCTAATTGGAGTTATTTCCTAATTAATAGTTTACTATTTTATTTAGGATTTAATTTTGGTATTTTCTAGTTTAACTAGGATTATTATTATATTTTCTAATAGAAGTATATTTTCTAGTTAAGTTATGATTGTCAGCACTATAAATAAGCGTCTTTAGTTATTTTATTTCTTAGACTTAGTTGTTATTGGTTTTTTGATCTTTTAGTAAAAAGATTGTCTTCTCTTTAATTTCACTCAATTTCTCCCTAAATTTCTTCTATTGTTTCTCCCATTTCCTCCGTCTATATCTCCCTCCCTTTCTGTTAACTTCTGTTAACTTAAGAAACCCCGTTCTTCGTCAGAGAGACAAAGGATGGGGCCGTGTGAGTGTAAGAAAGAAAGAGAGAGAGAGAGAGAGAGAGAGAGAGGACGAAATGTAAATAAGAGAAGAGTGAAATGCCAAAAGTATAAGAAGCTGAGAAGAGACAAGAAAATAGAGAGAATAAGAGAAGTAAACTGCTTTCTTATCAGCCTCCAGGGCATGTCTCGGTTACAGGATGGGTGGTTCAATTTATAAAGACCTCCTTGATACAAATATTTTCACCAAAGATGCTACAATCAAGACAAGTGGATGGCTAGGATTAAAAAGATGTGGCAAATTCTTGAAGAAACAATGAAGATCAAATAAGGTGAAAAATATTTACCTTCAACAAGAGGATGAAGCTTTTGTTGTCCAAACGGTTGTATTTAATGCTAATGCTAGTTCTTGCTAGATGGAATGAGCGACCAAAAATGTTCAGGAGTACGTTTTTGAGACAGGTTGCACTCAGACCTTCATGAAAGATTGCCCACGAATGGTCTGGGAAATGTTTCATGTATGAAGATTGTGGGAATTTTAAGACTTGATTTTGGTTACAAGGCGGTTTATGATGGTAATTTCGATAAGTTACGAGATTAGAGATGGCAGCCAGCACCCAAGTACAACCCCATCCACAGACTCAGAGATCCTTGGTAAACTTATGCACTCGTAGCATCTGTGTTTAAAAGATAACACTATTTCAACACAATAGTCCAGTAAACAAGAATATAGAGATTCAGAGGCTAAAGTAAAATTAAGTAAAGATGGGCTGATATAATTCATGAAGTGAAGAATGGTTCAATTGTTCTACCAAGGAAGATGATAGTGTTAAATAAAGCAGTGATTTTCATTTCCCTAGCCTAAAGAACCAATTAATATCACAGAGTCCTTATCTCTTGATCTGTTATTCCATCGTGAGAGCTGTATAGTATTTTTCTTATTAATTGTAAAGCTTTGCCCATTTATGGAGCATCTTTTTGTAATCTTCTCAGACCTTTCTTTTACCCTTCTTAATTATATCTTCAACAAACTTCTCCTTGCATCCAAACTTTTCCATTGTAAGAAGTAATGGACAACGGTTAGTGCAGCTCTCAAAGAATCTCCCAAGTCTCTTACGGCTTGACAAGATAGGTAAATCTGCCCATCTAAGCAACTTCAGAGAAAGCTGCGGGTTGAAACTTCTTGAGTAAGGATTCTACAGCTGATTCAATTCGAGCTTGGTCCTGCAACCGATTTTTTAAGTATCAATATTAGTAGGAAAAAAAAAAAAATTGCACAATGTTCCTGATAACAGCTTGATGTCCACGAGAAAATTATCTTATACCTTGCCTTCGAAACTCATTATAAGTGGCCCTTGTCTTGATTCACGATAACAACCTTGAGATTGCAGATGGAAGATCAAAATTAGAATGAGAATATCACTTCCTGTAAATAGGCTAAACAATTTACAAAAAGTATTACCAATGCGAAGCTCTGGGTATTCAAGGCACAGTTTTGATAGAGGTTGAGCAACTTCTACCTGCATATATGAAAACACAAAACATGAGGGCCAATTCTATGACAAGAGAATATCAATGTCACATCCAATGCAAATCTAAGAAGCGCAAGTGACATTGACAAAATCAAACCCAACGAGAAGTGGCATAGTTCAAAAATCCATATTGGTCTTTCTCAAACAATTCTTTTTACTGCTGAAAAAAAATATAAAATTCAATGACAAGCTGAGAATCTTCAAGAAATTAGCCATAACATCTAGTAGCCAGATTTTTCTGTGTCCACATTGATGTGCTGAGAGAATACATGAAGAAACGTTGTGGTTATCAGAATACACGAAGAAACGTCGTCATTAGCTCTCCCAATAGCAGCCAGAAATTCTTCCTAGCAAGTCTTGGATTAAAGTCATTATGTCTACAGGCTCACCTTACTAGGCATCTATATTGGACCACATTGTCAATGGGCCATTTACAGAGTATTAATGCCAATATACAAAATAATATTGAGCAAACTAATTTGCTCAGAATGGTAACAGCTCTATCGATCTTCTGTTACCCAAGTTCAAGTTGAAAAATGAGAGAACAACTTTTAATATGTACAACAGTAAGTTATTTAATGGAAGCACCCACCAGCAACTGAGCTAAGGAGAAGAAGAATTCTCCACTAGGTAACACAGGAAACTATTAATTGACATAAACAGCAAGGAAAAATGGCTGCTCTAAATATACAAAGGTATAGTTTAGCGAGGTGAAAATCATCTAGAAGTAGGCAAACAGAAAAATCTTCAATTCTAACATTTAGCATGAAAAAAGAATACCAAAAACTGAAAGTGATTAACGCTTTTACAGCAATAGGAAAAGCAACCTTGGACACTTACATCTGCTAGATTTGTTTTCAGGATCTTTGATATGTGTGGTTCCATCAATGACAAACCACTAGATCGTAGGAGTTCAATCAAACACTTCCATTCCTTATTCAGCTCAGAGACATTTGTGGCAGTAAGAATGATTACGTTTTCACACTTGATCTAAAAGATTGGTCAGTAAATTATCAGTAAAATATACTATGTCTACATAAATAAGCGTGTATACAATTATGCTATCTTCGTATCAGTTAATGCTTCAATATTTTTAAGCTCTAACTGACCTTGTAAATTAAGAAACATTTTCAACATGAGAGAGTCTCCCAAACACATACCAATGGTACAGGCAGCTCTTCATGATGCAAGAGTTCAGTGATCCCTTCAGGCAACTGAGCCATCTAAAGAGGAAACCCAAGGATGAGAACAAAATTAAAGCCGCAAAGACTTAAATATTAGCATTTTATGCAATCTGGAAATAAATTAGAAGCTGATAGATTTTCATGCATGATGCACATTTTAACAAGTGCAGCACATAGGAAAAGTGAGAGAAAAGATTTACAACAAATAGGGGAAGATGTAATCTGCCAGCCGGCCAAAAAAAAAAGAAGAAGAAACCAAACACCTATAATTATGGCATCATAATATGCTAGTTAAAAACAAAACATTTGTCTAGTAAAAAATCCTGAACAAAGCAGAAACAGAAGACATCAGATATTCTAGGAAACCAATTGTTCTGTGTTCCACAAAGCAAGACAGACATGTCTGTAGCGGTGGGTGGGAGGGCAAGTTCGGGCCCTACGGCTCAGGTGATAAAGTAGGAATGAGACTTGAGTAGTTTTGCAGTTTCAATCTTGATGGTTTTTAATTGTATTTAAGGAAGACAGGGAAGAGAAAAGGCTAAGTTTCCAAAATCATCAGGTAAATCCATGTTTACACAGAACTACAACTGTTGGACAAGTATATGCCCAATAAAGTCACTTTATCTATTCCTAATTAGACACACAGTAGCAAACAAAATTAAGAAAAATCAATTCCCAGCATCAAATACCTCATTTCGATCGCCAGTGCAGTGATCACCAATAAGATGCCTTAGATATTCTTCAAATTCTTCGTCAGGAGCCTTTAGTTAAAGACAATTGGTCAACCAAAATACTGTTAGTGCAACAAATATACTACAAGAACCCAAAAAGAATTATGCAACAAAACCAGAAAAATTGGCACATTTATAAAAAGATTAAATAAGCAAAGACAGCATCACATGGAAGTTCATCATAGACGAAACAACTCACCAAACGAACCCCAAATGCCTTTGCAACACCAGCTGATGTGACATCTGAATGCAATGGACCTACCCCTCCATATATAAAAACCTACAAGGATCAGGAAAAATATGGTCCATCGGAAGAGTCAGAACATGAGAAGACAAAGCATTGACTGGATGAATCAAAATTCAAAAAAACACTTTCTGTAATGGCAGGTCAAAATTACCATATCGTTAGCGGACTTTCGCCGTTCAACCTCTTCAGCCACAGAATCTATCTGGTCCAAAAAGAAAGACGTAAAAGATGAAATTTTAAGAAGGGATATACATTTCCAGATTGCAAAGTTCTAGAACTACAAACATATAAACCATAAACCTAAAGATTAACATTTATGTGCAGTTCCATACAGAAATTACTAATTAAGAGTTCCACTGTGTATGTATTGAACTAAAACTACAATGAAACAGTTTACACACAAAAGCCTATTTTTAATCAAGATGAATTTCATAGATAGCAACTCACATCATTCCGGAGAACAGCAGCTTGTGATACTGACCAACCGATGGCATGTAGCTTTTTACACAACAAAGGTCCCAATTGATCCTCAACAGTGCCAAACCTGAGCTATGGAACAGATAAAGAAAATGCTACAAACTTCAGCAATAGCAATCCGTAGGAAGCAAATGGGGGGAGAAAAGAGGACTACAACACACAGGCATGCTCTATACCAGACATGATACTGTAGACACTAGAAACCATGTTATCTCCTTTTAAAAAAATTGAGATAAAAAACAACTATGGCAAACAGCTAACTTTTTAAGTGCTAAATGCAACTTCCATTCTGACATCAAGAAAATCAAACCCAATGCGCATGCCAAGGGATTTCTGGTCATTCAGAAAAGGACCAAAAAAAAAAAGTTTAATGTAATCACCTATGAAAATAGACTGTTGACACAGAATATCATATATGTCTTCCAAACATAAATCAACAACACAAGGCACAGAAGGAATGAAGAAGTATGTTAAAATACACAAAGATTTATTTCTTTTTCTTTGTAAAAAGGACAAGTTAAAGAAATGGAAAAAAAAAATCATAGTTGAAACCAGTTGTTTATGATGGAAATCCATCCAACGCATGAAGACAACTAAAATTTGAATAGTCCATACTAGTTGCATTCACATATCAGAACAAGTGAAAATATTAACTTATTTGATGACAAACCAACCTGGAGATATTCTAATAAAACCAAATAACGAAAATGCCAACAAGTGACTTACAGAATCTCATCCCCTACAGCAATAACTGAGGCTGTGAGCATGCCACTCTTATGTGACTCTATATTGTCCATGCCATTGGGTACTGTGGGAAGATGATCAGGAACTGAAGAAGTAAACTTCTTTACCCTCCCAGCTCTCTCCAATCTTCCATCAGAAAGCAAATATGCAGGTTTAAATTTTTCTTCACTATTTGATGAGTTGCTGACGCACAATAACGAATTGGGAACTGTGTCATATATGCTTCCGATAGAAGTGTAACTGTGATAATGAAAATCAAATCAAAACTTTTGGAGATGAATAAAGAGGTAGCAAATCAGTTGGCTAATATATGAACATGTAATTTGCATCAATGAACAAGAAATCTCAGAAACAGTCTCACAAAAGCGAGCAACAAATTCAATATTCCAAGTCTCATAGAGGAATCATTACCCCTGATCGTAAAGACTGCAGTACTGGACCTTGCAGGTCAAGATGAAGGCCCATACATCTCTGCAGAAGAAACATTGATAAGTCAAAACCCTGAATTTACCCTAAATTAAAAATAAGTACAACAATGAACATCTCCATACTGCACAACCATCACCATAAAAGAGCTTAATTACCCTAAGAATATCGATCGTAGCATGCCAAAATATAAGTACCACTCCTTTTTCCTCAAACCGTTTCTAAAATTGATCATTTGATGTCTTTGCCAATATAAAACAAAACTTGCATCAAGTGATACTAAGAACTTTTCCCTCTAGCAAATTATTTTTGTGACATTTTTAGTATCTTATCTAATGTGTCAGTGAATCTTCTTTATCATGAATAACCCCATGAAATAAAAAAATTGATTAGCAAACACATAGCAGTGACATATCTCTTGGTTTTCATCCAAGGCTGTTAGTGTTGCTCAATTCTAACACTAGTATAATTTAGAAGGATTAAAAAAAATGAATCATCAATCATTAGTTAATTGTGACGTAATTATGATAACTTTTAGACTCATCAGCCAAGGCAACCAAGGAGCTTAAAGTGGATTAAGAAACCTGTATGACCAATCCAAAATAGGATTCACTCTCATGAAGGATGGCCATCCAGGTGAACTAGGGGAGAATTGCTCTTGGCCTACCTGCAAGATCACGGAATATATACGAAGTTGTAAGGGCTCCCTATCTTTCTTTTTCAGAATTTCAAGTAACAATAAATCAATTCCCATAAGAAGATTTAATGAATGGATAATTATAAAATTAAGCTACAATCTCTTCTCCACAATGGAGCATGAAAAAAAAAATACCGCAGTAGGATCACCAATCCGAACACCAAGGAAAATAGCTCTGATTGGTTTAGCCTTTAGTAACGCCTCCAATCCAGACTTGAAATCTGAGCGAATGATATCCAATTGCAAACCATATCTGCTCAAATAAGACAATCCAATAAGCCACAAGCTTTTCCATATAATAGGCTTCAAAAGTAAAAACCCGGTGAGCTTTCCTGACTTTTTCATTTTTAGGCGGGGAACAGAAAATGCAATAAAACTACAACTACCACGAACAAAATAAAGCAAAACAGAAGCTTCTCTCACATGTTGGCTGTATCATGGGTAAATGAGTTGATTTCAGGAAAAGCAGAAGAGCTCTCAAAATATATTGTCCGGATTGGAAAGTTATTCACACTCCCGTTAGAACCGCTCTGCTCCCCTTTATGCAAAGAATAGCCAGCCCTAAGTAGATGCAGTAAAACCTAAAAGTTAAAAGGTCTATGTCAATACCAGTTAGACAAAGAAACCTGAGATCGTGCTCAACAAAAATTGCATAAGAGAACTTACAGTTGAATCCTTTCCTCCATTGAAGCTGAAGGCAACCTCTTCAATGCTGACAAAAGAAAAAATTCAGTACATGCAAACATCAGTGAACTCACTTAATGCAAGGAGATATTTACAAACAAAGATACAAAGGACATGATACATTTTAGAGTAGTTAACATTAATATTTATTGTCTTATTTGGTAATATAACATACAAGCAAAATTAACAAATAGGCAGATTATATTGCGACCAAAATTTCATTCTGTCAAGATCTGAAACTATTGCAAGGCAAACTCAGACTGCAATAGTTCAATTTGCAACAATCTAAAGACAAAAAGAGCTTCATACAGCCAGTGTCAGCTACCAACTGGTTGACATAAAATACGCCCCAGACCCTCCCCAACATGTCCTATAAGAAGTTACAAGCTACTGATTGAAAGGAGAGTTGTCATCAAGCTTGATGCTGATGACTTGTCTCTCAATAAATATGGTAGTGAAAGATAAGCACATGTGCGCAGGCAAGCGTGCGTATCTATGGGTAGAACCATAAAGGGCAGAAGGACAAAAAGACATGCCAACCTTCAAAGAGAGTGGTGCAGGATTGCAGTTCTTGCCAGATAAGGTTTGAACTTAAAAACTATCCAACATACCCTGCCTAAAAATAATGAACCTGGATTACCTATGAGACAATAGGGTGCAGATCCTCTCTTCCTTAATCATAAAGTGACTTATAGGATCAGACTCATAATTCTCATTGTTCCAAACCTGAGATAACTAGAACTCCGTCAACAGGACATTTGCAACTTGAAAATCAAAACAAAGAGAACATATTATTCAAAATTCCATATTCAATCTTCAATTTTATCAGCTACCAAATGTAGGCTTGAAATTCAACCCCTTAGACCACAAAACAATAAACTACAAAACTGCAGAAAAGAAAAGAAAAGAAAAAGGAGAGAAACTCACGAGTACAAAGCAAGAGCTCTTCGTATAACATATATGGCATTGTTGTACTTGGTCTTGAGCCTCTGGTCATCGCTTTCTCTGATTGCTCTATCGATCTCCATAGACCCCAGATACCCAGAATCTCCTGAACCAAGATTCAACAACAAATTCAACCAAATGGGGTCTCTTAAATCCAAGCAAGATTGCTATTTTCCACAAAAACTAAACAAGAAGCCGTCAAAGATCGGATATTCACACCAAGAAAGCAAATGGGTACTCTTAAATTCATACAAAGTCTAAAGATTTCCTGTTCCTCTACGTAAGTTGACACATTAAAGCTTAAAAAACCAAAAAGAAATCACCTTTGAATGGACCGACCGTGGATGACTTGATTCCAGAGAAGTTAGACACGATATCTCTATCTATACAAGTTTCTCTCTCGTTCTCTTGCAAAAAGTGTATGTATTTATATATAAATATAAAATAAGGAAAGATCAAAGAAGCGCTTGCGATGCCACAAGTTGTTTATCTAAGAAAACCAATACGGACGCTTCTATTTGTTGTCTTTGTCCTAGCCTCCTCTCTTTCATATTTTCAAACAAATATTAGACTTCCAAATCAATAAAATGAGAGATTACAATAATTATCCACCTAATAAGTAAATAAATATATTTATACCTCCCTAAACTTACAACAAATAAATAAAGTTTTTTTAGTCTTTTTTTGGATTCTGAAAATTATAAGAATTTTATTTTTATAAATTTTACTGGAATTTAATAAAAAAATTTAATGGGAATTTATTGAACTTGACCAGAAATGCCAATATTATGCTTGCTCACAAAAGCTTCGCGAAGACTACCATTTTTTGCATTAGGGTTTTTTTCCCCATCTTTTATGAGAAAATAAATTAATTAAAACTTACCTTATTTCACCGTATCTTAGATTTGTGGGCCTTAAAAAAACCCTAAAGTAAAATTGATAACCTAAAATTATAAGAATATTCTTTATCCTTCCCAAATTCTGAAATGACTGCCATGTCTCATCACCTCACTTGTTGCACAAATGTCCACTTTAATACTTAAATAGTCAAATTCTTATACATTTTCTATACAAAATTTTCTTGTATTTCTTAATTTAACTTCTGACTTATTTTTCATATTTCTTCACTTTTTGGAGTTAACATTAACTTTTTGTTTTAGTTTTTGTGTTTTGCTTACGCTCAACCAATCAATTAAGATTGAAAGATTAAGAATAATGTTAGCCAATCCCCCTTTTGTCTTATGTAAAATGTCAAACAAAATGTTTATCTTGTGCAATATTGATATGTTTAAATTTCTAAGCTTTTAGTTTTCCATTCACATTTTGATTCGACCAATCAATCAAGGTTTGTAGATTTGAAAATAAAAATATGCATCCTACTTTTACATTCAAAATCTTTTGTATTCTATTAATATAAAATTGATTTGTAAATATATTATTAATCATAGAATAGTATTTTTAACGACATGATAGCTTAAAAGCAAGTTTATTTGATCTTATTTACGGGCCAAAATGGTTTTTTTAATGTTAAAAGCTATTTAACTTTATTTTATATCATTTGGTTGTCACTTAAGAACACATATGTTTGGACTTTTCAATAGCTTTTTTAATGTCAAAAGCTTTTTTGAATTTTTTTTTATTGTTTGGCTACCGCCTAATAAAAACTTATGGATGAGTAAAAAAACTCTTTTACGTCTATTAAAAGAAGTAAAAATTAAGAGCTTGTTTGTTTGGGCTTTTCTACTGGTCAAAATAGCTTTTTTAATATTAAAAGCTTTTTAAAAAGTTTTTTGTGTCGTTTGACTACCAAATGAGAGGAGCTTATAGATGATTAAAAAAGCTGTTTTACATCTACTAGGAGAAGCCCAAAATTGAGGCTTTTGGGAAAAGCTCTTTTTAAGCTTTTTTAAAGTTTTGAAATATCAAAGATACCCTCATTTAATTTTAAATATTTTACTTTATTCTTTCCTTATAACAAAACTCTATTTTTGTAATTTAATTATAATAAGTGCTTTTATATTTATATCATCAAACAATCAATAACTTTTTAATAAAAGATGTACTACTAAAAACTCTACTCCAAAAAAATATATTTCAATAAGCTCTACTTGAAGAAACCGAAACAAATAGGTCCTAAGCCTTTTGAAAATAGCTCTTTTTGAGTTTCTTTAAAGGTTTGAAATGTCAAAGATACTGTCATTTAATTTTAAATCTTTTACTTTATTGTTTCATTATAACAAAACTATATTTTAGTAATTTAATTATAATAAGTGTTTTTCTATTTATCCCATTAAATAATGAATAACTTTTTAATAAAAGCTCTACTTTTAGAAACTCTACTCCAAAAAGATCTATTTCAATAAGCTCTACTTGAAAAAGCGAAACAAACAGGCCCTAAAAAGAATTTATGGAGAACTAAAAAAAGTTTATATTTTTTGGGAGAAGTCGAAAATTAAGGCTTTTAGGAAAAAAAATTATTTTTAAGCTTTTTTAAAGTTTTAAAATATCAAAGATACCATTATTTAATTTAAATATTTTAGTTTATTCTTTCCTTATAACAAAATTTTATTTTGATAATTTAATAATAATAAGTGCTTCTATGTTTATCACATCAAATAATCAACAACTTTTTAATAAAAGCCCTACTCTAAAAAGATCTACTTCAATAAATTCTAGTTGAAGAAGCGGAAACAAACGGGTCTTAAATAATATATTGGAAGGTATGTAAGATATAAGATTACATACAATGTAAGAATTTTGAATATTTATACTTCAAAATTTGTATAATTATTACTTATTAGATTATTATAAAGTTGCTATTTCTAACTATATTGAATGTGACAACCATTGTTTTTTTTCCTTTTTTAAATCAAAGTGCAAAGTCATAATTAAAGAAAATTAACTCAACAATAGTGGTCCAAATACTTTTACTTTATGAAGAAAATAAACAAGTTTTGGTAAGAACAAAACACGAAAATGGACTTAGAAGTTTTAATGTTTGACTTTTACTTTGACTATGGTTCCTCAATACTCGCTTCCTAATCCTATCCTTCTAGGTTCCTCCCTATAACAAATTTTCAATGCAAGCATATCATGATATCTCCATCAACACATTAATCGACTGGGCAATACTATATTTACAACTAATATACAATCATATTTTATATAATCTAAGTTAGCAAGTTATCACTGGATGAGTAAAAAATAAAAATAAATTGAATATATTAAATTGAATGACATAATAACAACTCATTCAATAATATCTTATCATGTCAGGTTGTATAAAATTTTAGTTGTAAATAAGTTATAGGTCTAGTATTATTCTAATCGATTTTATGGTATCAAAATCTCATTGTAGCATTTCATTAAGAATAATATTATCTACAACTGCTTAAAACGTGAGTTGATAAAATTCTACTTGACATATAATTTTCTTTTTCATTTTTTTTCTCTTCCAGTGAAATTTTTTTAACTTAAGTTGTAAGCAGTTAATTGTAGAATTTAGTTGTACGTGAAGTATTGTCCTTTAATTAAAAGGTGAGATCATTTGCAACCACTAAATGATTTCTATCCCCAGTCTCTTACGGCACCCATCATTAAGATAGAAATGATAAAAATTTGATATATAAATCCACCTATCCAAAAATAACCTCATCTTCTTCCTTTCATTCATCCAAATGCTATAGTTTTTTAAAATCTAGAATTACAAATATACATGAGATACTCTTAGACAAAACCGACAAACAAAATAAAGAACTATCAATTGCAAATAATCAATAGTGTAAGACAAATTGGCATTTTCTTTTATGCATCCTTGATTGGTCTTGGTTCTTTGGGTTAAATGTGACAGTTCATTTGGTATTTACCACTCAATTTTGAGACTTCAAGTTTGTAAGTTCTGGAAGTATACAATTATAAGTAATACAACAGTAAACTGTAATGTAAATCGGCACAGGAGGATTTTACGTAGTTCGGTTATAAAACCTACATCCACGGACAGCTATAGAGCTGCAATTCACTAAATTCTTGTTTGTACAATCTTTAGGATCGTTTACAGTGCTGACGCACTCTCACACACTGACCTAATATTTGTAAAATAAAATCTCGCCAGGATCTTAAACTTTAGTGACACTGCTCACTCTCTGTCATAGATAACTTAACAACACACTGTTAAGTAAATCTTAACCACGACGTCTGACACTGAATTATATAAACACTCAACTCTCAAGTTCTCTCAAGTGTATACTAACTCAGACAGACCTAATCAACAATTCATGTACGATTACAATCTCTCATACATGAATAGAATACTCATAAAATCAAATCAATGAATCATTCCAATTTGTGTTGAAGCTCTCCTTTCAATTCCTAGAATGCCATGACATCAACTCACACAGCCAACTAACTATATGTTATGTAAACATAACAATATATATAGTGGGAAGTCTGAACGAAATCTCTTTAGATTCCTGTAAAAATCTTAATCAAACTCTCATTAGAAAAAAGACTAATATAATAGGAAGTGATATAGATAACTCCTTAAGAAATCAGGACACAAATAGATATTCTCCTATTTAAACTAGGATACATTAAATAATGTCCTATTTTAAAAAGATATTGATTATAAATCAAATACTCCATAAAATATGCTTTTAGAAACAGTAAAATAATAAGCAAAATAATATTCTTGTTTTATCATAAGTTGAACAAAAATATCATGTGCATGGCACATGCACATTGATACCAACAATCTCTCCCTTTTTGGCAACTTGTGATGAAAATAATACACTGTTTCTAATCAAAGAAAAAAACACACAGAGATAAGTCAAACATGACTATCAGCAATCATGATCTAGTAAACAATAATATCATGCTTAAGAAACTAACAACAGAATGCAGTTACAAATCGCATAACAGAACAATGTTTGAATGTGTTTATCCTGCAAAACAAAACAACACAAAATGAAGTTGGCAAACTTGTCAACACTTCAACCCAATCATGATCAGAACAAATAACAAAAACATACATAAAATGAAACAGGCAGATAAAAAACACATACTATAGTCAAGAAATAACACACAGCCGAAAATAGTTCTAAGGTATACAAAGCATAAACATGCCTTACTCCCCTTTACTCCTTACATTCTACCCTGGAGGAGAACAACAAAATATCAAGGAGAATTATCAAATAAAAAAATAGAAAAACAGAACATAAAACATTATATCAGAAACTCCTTCTCCTTCTCCCCTTTGATTTCAGGACAAGTTGTCAAAAACTAATGCAGTCTTGGAGACTTACGAACAGGTGGGGAAGAGAAACTGCTAGAGCGCTTCTTAATCCTGCTAGCCTTCATTTTATACCATTTGCCAGTAGTAGTTGGTGTAGGCTGCTCAGTGGGCACAGAAGCAGGCTATGCTTCAGTTGTTTCAAAGGAAGTGGCAGTAACTTTAGCCACAATCTTGCAAATCTCCTTATCAAGCCATTCAACACTGGTTTCTGGTGTTTACAACTCAACAGCAGGTTGTTAAAAAGGTACCAGTGACTCTTCTGCAAGTGTAGATGGTGGAGGTGTGGCTGGTACAGTTGTGTCTGCTACAAGAGGAGGTTTCTGAATGTGTTTTGCAGGTGGTGTGGTTGTGGCTTCAGGTGGGGGTGACTATGTTGATGGTGGAGAATCATGATGGTTTATCTCAGGGAGTAGAGAAACATGAGGTTCGTCCTCAGCAAGTATTGAAGGCAATTTCATCTCGAGTTCTGCTTGTTGTGGTTCATCTGACAAGGATTCATCCCTCAATTCTGGAGCTGCTAATTCAATTTTCTTCTTCCTTTTGTTAGATAGTTTCTTCACCAATTTGACCTTCTTCTTTTCTTTCAATCCCTTTGCTGTCGTCTTGAATTTCTTTTTCTTTTTCTTCTTCTTTGCTGTTATGTCTGTCTTAACAGCAATTTATTTAGTTAGATATTCTGCAGGTATTGGCTCAGTTGTTTCAGGCATAGGTGCATCAGTTTCTGGTATGTGCTCTGCATACTTCTCAGGAACCACATTGTCAGTTTCCATGGGTTGTGGTTCTTCTACAGCACCAGATTGTCCTGCAAGCTTGACCTCCAAAACAGATTGTTTAGCTTTGATGTCTTTAAGATCCTGCACAATATCAACCAATTTAGAATTTATCAAAGCAAGTTGTTCTTCGACATTACTCATGGGATGTTTCTAGACTCTCTTGGGTTTTGGTTCAGGTGCAGGGAGATCAGTTTTATCATACAACTGATGAAGAAAATCTTTGGTGATTGATTTGGATAGAATCTCAATGTGTTCTTTAGGACTTATAGGGATTCCATTTTGTGCTAAAATTCCTTGAATTGGACAAGGAAACGCCAGTAAATGATAGTCAGATTTGTATGGAGCAATCTGAACAATCATTCAATAAGCTAGCAAGCCAAAATTAATAGGTCTATTGGTGCCCAAACAGAACAAAAACTTCACTCTATCTTCCCAGACTTGATTTTGGTATGATGACGGAAGCCAGTTAAATTGTGCAATCTTAGGCATCACCCTATACTTCTTTTTGAGATATTGCTGGTTAATTCCATCCCTCGATTTCTACTCTATGTCTCCTCTACCAGTCAACTCTTTAATCACTACAGCCATATCAAAATTCTCATCCAAAGAATGCAAGCTTTCTATTGGTATATCAAAGAATGTATTTATGACATTCGGTGAGAATTTCACAAACTTTCCTCTCCAATACATTCTATGATAATGAAAGCTTTTCGGATCATCAATTGAAGTAGAGATATTAGCATAGAACTCTTGAATTAATGACTTCACAGGGGGTAGGAAATTGTTTACCATACAAGTCCAGTATAGAGACTCAAGAAGCTCATTCAGACCATAGTTGTTAAAGTCGGTCAGCTTCACTAGCCTTTCTATCTGCAATTTTCTTTTTTAAGTGTACTTCAAGAATTTCTGCTTGATGGTTGTTGTGAGGAACTTGTTATACTTTGGCTTCATCTTGTCTTTCATCTTCTTGACTGGAATCAATTCATCTTCGCTCATAGCTGGATCAATCGGGATCTCTGCTTGAGGCTGTTGTGAATGAGACGACTGTTCATGTTGCTACTGTTGTAACTAGAGTCATTTTGTAAAGATGAAGAACTGTGGGTTTTTGAAGAATCTGAGTTGGTCGCCATTGTTAGGGTTTCAAGTTTGCAAGAGTTTCTCAGAGTAGAGAGAGAACAGCAAGACGAGAGAGAAAGTGTGGAAATTGTTGTTGGAGTATGGTATGAACAAGAAATACCATAACTAATTTCATAATATACTTGACTTATTTTTTAAATTCCCACAAAATTTAATTTTAAAACCCTTTCCAAAATTGCTTAATAACTGTCATTAATGAATAAGAATTCAAAATTTGATTTCCATTAGAATAAGGAATTCTAATAGAGTTAGGATTCCCGCCACTGAATTTTCTCCCCCTCAATTCAATAAAGTTAACATGGTATTTTTGATACATAGACACAAAGAGCACCGTATGATATGAAAAACATAACAAAAAATAATTAAAATTAACATAACAACAATATCTGAACATCATATGAATCATTCTAAGAAAGCATATTTCATAGCTATTTAATTACTTTCACATGAAAGCTATTTTCATCTTTCTTTTTACTTGTTTGAAATGTCAAAAATATTATTTTGATATATTTTAATCCCATTGGATTTATAAATACAGTAGCTTTCACACAATATAGAGGTAGCCATTTTCATTTGAGTGGGAGACCTCAACATATTTCTTAGATACCTTGAGGTTACTCTCAATGACGGCTTTTACACATCACATATTGGTAGCCCTCTCTGTATTTTTCATTTTAAACAAGTATCTTATCATTCACACACTTTTTATATTACAGCTCACATATGCTAAATTAGAAGAAAACTTATGATATTATAGATACATTTATCATAACAGCAAGCAATGTTTATTTAGATAACTGACAGATACCTAAAGCCTTTCTTAGATTCTCAAATCTTGTTGTATCCAATACTTTAGTGAACCAGTCAGCCAATTATTTATCAGTGGAGATGTGTTCAATATGTATCACCTTAGACTCTACAAGTTCCCTTATAAAATTGTATCTTATGTCAATGTGTTTTGTTCTAGAATCCTGAACAGGATTTTTGAAAATATTTATAGCACTAGTATTATCACAAAACACAGTTATAGGTTTCTGTTCAATACCATAATCACTCAACATTTGCTTCATCCACAGTAGTTGTGTACAACAACTTCCTGCTGCTATGTATTCAGCTTCAGCAGTAGATAAAGAAATAGAATTCTACTTTTTGCTGTGCTAAGAAACTAAGTTAGTACCAAGATAAAAACATTCTACTGATGTACTTTTTCTGTCATCTGTATTTCTTGCCCAGTCGGCGTCACTAAACCTTGCAAGATAATCATTTGTATCTTTAGAAAACCATATTCCGTAATCATGAGTTCCATGTACATATTTGATGATTCTCTTAGTTGCTACCAGATGTGATTCTTTGGGATTTGCTTGAAATCTTGCACAAAGTCCCACACTAAAGCACAAGTCTAGTCTACTTGTTGTGAGGTATAACAGGTTGCCAATAATGCTTCTGTACAAACTTACATCAACATATTTTCCTGCATTGTCTTTTGAAAGTTTAAGGTTAGTATTGATAGGAGTTTTTATTGGTTTTGCATTCTCAAGCCCAAATTTCTTTACAAGATTTTTAGCATATTTTGATTGAGATATGAATATCCCATCATTCTTTTTGCTTAACCTGCAATCCAAGAAAGAAATTTAATTATCCTACCATGCTCAGCTCAAACTCTTCCTGCATCAACTTAACAAACTCATTAGTTTTGCTTTTGTTAGTTGATCAAAAAACAATGTCATCAACATATATTTAAGCAACAATAAAATAGTTAGAGACATGTTTAATAAACAAAGTTTTATCATTGTTGCCTCTTTTATAACCTCTGTTGATCGAAAAATTTGTCAACCTTTCATACCAAGCTCTAAGAGCTTGTTTCAATCCATACAAAGCTTTATGCAATATGTACACAAAATCAGGATGTTTAGGATCTTTAAAACCATTAGGCTGTTCAACAAAAACTTCTTCATTGAGATAGCCATTTAAAAAAGCTATTTTGACATCCATTTGGTACAACTTAAAATCAAGCAAACAAGCAATTGCAAGTAGTAATTTGATTTATTCAAGCCTAGCTACTGGTGCAAAGGTTTCATCAAAGTCTATGCCTTCTACTTGAGTGTAACCTTGTTCTACTAGCCTAGCCTTATTTCTTACTACTTGACCACTTTCATCAGTTTTATTTTTGAATATCCATTTAGTTTCAATGACATTTGTATTTTCTGGCCTAGTAATTAATTTCTATACTTCATTTCTTTTAAACTGATTAAGTTCATCTTGCATTGCCTGAATCTAAACATCTTCTTTTAAGGTTTTTTTTTCACATTTTTAGGTTCAACTAAAGAAACATAACATGTAAACCTTATTTGATTCCTTACCTTGCTCCTGGTTTTCATCATGCCATCTGGTGTTTAAATGATAGATCTGGTTGGATGAGCCTTTTGAATCCAAATGGGTGGATCTTTCATTTTATCTTCATTACTTATTAAATTTTTGTTCGGATATGAGTTGTCAGTTTTCATTGTTATGTCTAATGTAACAACAGTTGTTTCCTCTTTCATAACAGAGTCATCTTTATTACTTTTGTTGTCTGAATCTGATTTTTCTGTATCTTCTGTAAAGCTAGTTATGCTTTCCTCTTATGAGTATTCTCCATAATCATCCATATCATCAAATATTACGTTTGCAGATTCCAAGACTGCCTCAGTTCGAAGATTGTACACTCGAAATGCTTTCTTGTTTTGTGTATATCCCACAAAAACTCCTTCATCACTTCTTGGATCTAATTTTCCTAACAGCTCTCTCTCCTTTAAAATGTAACACCTGCACCCAAAGACATGAAAATATTTCAAATTAGATTTTCTACCTTTCAAAATTTCATAAGGTGTCTGGTTAGTGCCAGGTCTTAGAAAAACTCTATTTGAAATGTAACAAGCAGTGCTTATTGCTTCAGCCCATAGCCTTTTTGTCAATTTCTTGCTATTGAGCATCACTCTAGCCATCTCTTGAAGAATTCTATTCTTCCTTTACATAATGCCATTTTGTTCAGGGTGTTTGGGAGCTGAAAATTCATGCTCAATTCCATGATATTTGCAAAAGTCAGCATAGCTAACATTTTCAAACTCCTTGCCATGATCACTTCTTGTTCTCACTATCCTGTCAATATTCCTGTTTTGCTCATTTTCAAGCTTAACACAAAGATTCCTGAAAGCTTCAAAAGTGTCAGATTTTTCTTTAATAAAATCAACCCAAGTATATCTAGAAAAGTCATCCACACAAACAAATATGTATCTCTTACCTGTAATGCTTTCAATTTGCATAGGACCTATAAGATTCATGTGAAGCAAATCAAGTATCTTGGATGTGCTAAGATGTGGATTAGATTTGTGTAAACTTCTAATTTGTTTTCCCATTTGACATGGTCCACAAATCTCATTTACATTATCATCAAATTTAGGAACTCCTTTTACAGCACCTAACTTAGTCAATCTAACTAAGTCTTTGTAATTTAGGTGACCTAATTTTTGATGCCACAATTCTAAATCCGAAATCTTAGCTTTAAATGTAATTTTAACCAAATAGCAATTATCCGAAGATCTATTTCCTTCTAAAATGCATTTGTCAAAATTGTCTAAGACCTTACATTTGTTTTGTGTGAAATTAACAATAAATTTGTCATCACATATCTGACTAATACTAATTAGATTAGCTTTCAAACCTTTAACTAGCAAGACATTTTGGAAGTTGGGTAGGCCTTTGACGTTTAAAGTGCCTTTGCCAATGATCTTACTCTTTGCTCCATCTCTATAAGTGAAATTTCCTTCCCTGCATGCTTTAAAATTTTTCATAAACTGTTTATTTCTAGTCATATGCCTGGAACAACCACTGTCAAAATATCACAAATCGTTAGAAGAATGTTTAAGAGTAGTAAGAGCAATATTGCATACTGTCTTCTCCTTATTAATCCACTGCAGTTGTGACTTTGGTAACAATTTGAACTGTTTTGATCTTTTATGCAAAAGATTCAATAATTCAAAGCATCTAGGCCTAATATGTCCCTTTTTACCACAGAAATAACAAATTGGAATGAATTTTCTTATCTTTTCAGGATTGGATTTGAAAGAGCTCAGAGGAGAAACAAATGTTTCATTGCTTTTTGAACTAGGACTTGACCTTATTGAGTTAGGTTTAGAATTTTTACCTGATGTTGTAGCTTTTACAAACACAGTTGTTAATGAGGATGCAACTTACCTTCTGTATACCCCAATCCATGTTTGTTGAAGTTGTCTCTTTCAAGTCTCAAGTCCTGATCGAGTTTGGCTGACCTGATTCTGAGTTGATCAACATATCTTTTGCTCTCAATCAGTTATGTTGTGATTTTCTTAACATGTGTTGTTTTGTCTGTCAAAGCAATCTCCAGTTCTATGATGCGTTTTTCAGTATAAGATTTTTCACATTTCAGCACTTCAATCTCCTTCTTCAAATTTTTGATTTCCTCTTTCTGACTCAACCATTCACTATATAGTGCGTTGTAAGTTTCTTGCAACTTTTCATAGCATTTTGGATCATTTTCTTCACCACTAGTACGAATATCTTTTTGTATACGTGTGGAGGGAGGGGGTGAGCATATAGCCCAATAGGAAAGATTCTAACATTATAGTAAATCACAAACATTCAAACCGTTACTCAATTACATAGTTATACAACCAATTATAATAAGTCAAGCAATCATTCTCATTCGCACATTAAGGTATCACTTAACAATCAAAATCTTTCATCTGATGTTTCCCTTAGACCCGTATCCAAACGGCCCATCCAAAGTCTAACATTTCAAGTTTATATTCGTGTTCCCCTTGGATCTGTATGCAAGACGGCCCATCCAAGGTCCAACACATCAAGTTTATATTCGTGTTCCCCTTGGATCCGTATGCAAGATGACCCATCCAAGGTCTAACACATCAAGTTTATATTCGTGTTCCCCTTGGATCCGTATGCAAGACGGTCCATCCAAGGTCCAACACTAAGAATTTCATATCCACATTCTTCTTGGATCCGTATCCAAAACGGCCCATCCTAGGTCCAATGCATACACTTATAAACCTTTCAATATAATTTCCAAAATAAATCTCAAGAAAATACAATTTCTATGAAAAATCCAAGTCTTTCAGGAAGTGTCCAAGCGATTCAGGTCGATTCTGTAATTCCGCTCGACACTGTAATTCCGCTCGACACTCAACACTAGACACTCAATACTCACTCCTGCATGTCGAGTCATGCATGCAACACGTAATACTATTCACTCGACACTCGATACCAGACACTAGACACTCGACACCACTCACTCGACACTCTCACATATATGTCGAGTCGTGCATACAACACGTGATACTATTCACCGACACTCGGTACCAGACACCACTCACTCGACACTCACACATACATGTCGAGTCGGGCATACAACACGCGACACTATCTCGGCGCTAGACACTCGACACTCGACATGTTCAAAACTGACACTCGACACTTCCATAGCCTACATGTCGAGTCGCGCATTCAACACTCAACACTATCCACTCGACACTAGGCAGCAGCCACACGACACTCGACATGTTCACAATCGACACTCGACACATGTCACTCGACACTAGACATGTTCACAACCGACACTTGACATATGTCACTCGACACTCGACAAGTAAGTGTCGAGTAGTGTCGGATTAAATATCAGTCTCTAAATACAGAGTTATGAACCTGTTCGAATATGTCGGTTGAATAATCTCATTTTCAGATTTCGACCTCCAATTTCAAAAATTCACCAAAACTTCATTTTAACTCCAAATTCAATGAAATCAGTGGCTATTTAAAGCTTCATATATCTATTTTTCTAAACAAAAGAAAAATCATACAAATCACGATCCAGAAAAATGCAGCCGCTCAAATAACACAGAACTGTCACCTGAACTACAACTCCCCTCAAGAACAACCTCTACTTCACTTCATAAGCACATAGTTTCACACATAATTCATCATCCAAGCAACAAAACAATCAATTTACAATCAATCGCATGCATTGCAAACCAATATCAATTAAAACAACAAAATAAATAACACGATTTAAGTATGGTGTTAGAAAATCCCTACTTGGTTTCCAAGCCTATAAACCTCTTTGATTTTTCCCTTCTTTTCCTCTCTTTTTCTTCCTTCTTTTATTCCTCTTCTCCTTCTTCTTTTTTTCTCTGTAACCGTAAGACTCTCCTCTTCTCTCGTTAAATGGAAGAAAAACCCCCCCTTCTGGAACCCTCATGTCTCACTTATATATACAGGGCCTTAATTCATGGGCCTTAGCCCACTTATTTTACCAAACCCCTTTAATCCTTATCAAATTCTAACACAAGCCCACAACTATAATCCAACCCAATTCTCATATATTTAAACATGGTTTTACAACTACTTCATGGCCTAAATCCTATCAAATTCAAATAAATTACTCAAATACCCTTAGGCATAGTTTTTAATTTTGTAACATATATATACATACATTTTTTTTATTTTTTTTTGAAACACTACAACCTACCCTCCTAAAAAAATCTCGTCCTCGAAATTTGAAACTATGAGTAAAAAGTTACCTCTTGCATTCAAAAGCTCATGGTACTTTCTTTGAATCTCTGGCTCTTACTCCCATGTGGCCTCTTCTATGCCATGATGCTTCCACAAGACCTTGATTAACGGAATGGTCTTGCCACGTAGGACTTGCACTCTCGTGTCCAAGATTTGAATAGGAACCTCTTCATATGAAACATTTTGTTGAATATTCAACTCACTCCAATCTAGTACATGTGTTGGGTGAGGCTCATACTTCCTTAGCATCGATATATGAAATGTGTTATGAGTTCCCGAAAACGTGGCGGCAATGCTAGCTCATAAGCTACTTCGCTAACCCGCCTTAGAATTTCAAATAGGCCAATGTAGCATGGAGCAAGTTTACCTTTCTGTCCAAAACATATCAAACCTTTTTAGTTGTCTCTCGTATAAGCTCAGGTCCTAATAAGGTAGCTTCTCCCACTTCCACCCAACATAAAGGGGACCTACACGGCCTACGATAGAGTGCCTCAAAAGGTACCATTCCAATACTTGACTGATAGCTGTTGTTGTATGCAAATTCCACAAGTGGTAGATGATCCTCCCAATTACCTTGAAAATCCATCGCACAAGCTCTCAACATATCTTCCAAAATTTGAATAGTGCGCTTTGATTGACCATTAGTTTGAGGATGGAAAGCTGTACTAAATAACAATTGCGTACCCATAGCTCTTTGAAGGCTTTGCCAAAATTGAGCTATAAACCTGGGATCTCTATCTGACACCACTGAAACTGGAACTCCATGCAATCTTACAATTTCTTTAATGTACAGCTGACTCAAAACATCCACTGAATCGTTTGTACGAATAGGAAGAAAATGTGATACCTTTGTTAACCTATCCACAATCACTCATATTACATCCTTTCCTTTCAAAAAACGTGGTAATCCAGTAACAAAATCCATGGTTATGCAGTCCAATTTCTATTCTGCTACAGGAAGTGGTTGGAGTAATCTTGCAAGCCTTTTATGCTCAGCCTTCACTTGTTGACAAGTAAGGCATCTGGACACATATTCAACAACATCCCTCTTCATTCCTTTCCACCAAAACTGTCGACGTAAGTCATGATACATCTTGGTACCACCAGGATGAATAACAAATTTAGAATGATGAAATTCCTTGTCTTAACACTATATGGCCTAAAAATTTTACTTCTGATAGCCAAAATTCACATTTACTCAGCTTAGCATAAAGACGATGCTCTCTCAGTGTTTGAAGTGCTATACGTAGATGTTGTTTATGTTCAACTTCAGATGAAGAATAAATAAGGATATCATCTACAAACATAATTACAAATTGATCCAAGTGAGGTCTGAAAATACGGTTCATTAAATCCATTAAGGCAGCAGGAGCATTAGTTAGTTCAAATGGCATGACCAAAAACTCATAATGCCCATAATAGGTACGAAAAGCAGTCTTTGGTATGTCTCCTTCCCTTATTCTCAACTGATGATAGCCTGAACAAAGATCTATCTTGGACAAACAACAAGATGCTCTTAACTGGTCGAACAAATCATCGATCCTAGGTAAAGGATATTTGTTTTTCACTGTAACTCGATTTAACTGCCTGTAATCGACACATAAACGTAAAGAACCATCTTTCTTCTTCACAAACAATGCTGGTGCACCTTAGGGAGAAGTACTGGGTCGGATGAATCCTTTTTCTAACAATTCTTCTATTTGTAGCTTTAGCTCCCTCAACTTTGCTGGAGCCATTCAATAAGGAGCAACTGATATGAGTGCCACATCTGGATACACCTCGATAACAAACTCCACTTCTCTAGTTGGAGGTAACCAGGGCAACTCTTCAGGAAAAACATCAGGAAAATCACTTACCACACGAGGAAGTTCAGAAACCCCTTTATTAGTCTCTTCTACTAATATACTTGCTATCATGTTCCTGACCCCTTTCTTGTTTTGCGACTCAAGCAGAGGGTAATGCAGTGATGCATATTTGTCCCCATAAAAACTGAAAACGATCCCCTCAGGTGTGTGAGTTATCACTTTCTTCTTGTAATAGTCTAATATAACTCGATAAGTCGACAACCAATCTATTCCTAATATCACATCATACTCAGTGAAATCCATAAGTATCAAATCAAATGACAACCTGTGCCCATTGATCTCTATCACACAAGAATGACATATCCTCCCAACTTCTAAGGTACTGCCCATGGGTGACTCCACGTGTATTGTAGAATCCAACAAATCAGACTTTAATCTTAATGCAGATGCAAAATGAGTAGATATAAAGGAATGAGTTCTCTGTCTCTTAGCTGAACGATTATGTTGTCTCATTCCTCTAGAAGGTAAGCTAATACCCCCCATTCTGTGACTCTAAGAGATCTACATACTGCAACTGAGGGTCTGATGTCATCTCTCAATCCCTTTTGAAATCTCCGAGCCTTGCTAACCTCATCTGCTACCAAACCAGGTGCAAAATGGGATAAGGCAGTAAATCGTGCCTCATATTATTGTACTGTCATGTTTCCTTGTGTCAAGTATATGAACTTCTTCTCCTTCTGATCACGAAAAACTGTAGGAAAATAGTTGTCTAGAAAAGCAGTAGAGAAATCTCTCCAAGTAAGGATATTTCCTTCTCTAATACGCTCAACAGATGTCCACCACTGTAATGCATCTCCTGTCAACAAGTAGGTTGCCACCCTGACCCGTAAATCTTCTTCAACTTGCAAAATGTTAAAGAGGTGCTCAATTCGTATAAGCCAGTCTTCTGTAACATTCGGATCGGGCTCCCCATGAAAAGTAGGTGGATTGTGACGTTAGACCTCTCTAAGAGCATTCTTCATTCTATTGTTAACACCTGTCACTAATAACGATTGTGGTGGTAGTGGTGGTGGGTTAGCACGAAGAGGATCTCTAATTGTGTTTGCCACTGTCTCTGCCAATATATTGGCCACATCTCTCATAACCTTATAAAACTCCGACCTCTCACCACCCTCAGGTGGATTGGAACTTGAAACGCCTCACGTATGAGAACTCATTATTTGGTTTTATCAATGGCAAAGACATAAGTGACAGAATTCTATAACATGTAGAACAGAAACATAACAGACAAATATTCAAGGCACATGCAAGCACATAAGACATAACTCTACCCCTCCCAAACCATCTACGTCCTTTTCCAGGTTCATAGTAAAGCTTAGGCTCTGATACCACTCTGTCACGCCCTAAAATATCTTATTTAGAGACTTTAAGGGTGATTGATCAAGAAAAATAATAAAAAGACATAATCAATATCTCACTTTTTTTTTTCATTTTTCAATTCATACATATATTTATACATATCATATGAATCCATTACAACATTTGGCTATTTGTTCAAGATAAACTTTACATCCACTGATAACCACACTTTGAACATAGGCTGATAATCACATAATAAAATTTCCTATCACAATTTAGGCTAGTCAAAACTTTTCTTAAAACCATCGCATGCATGTAAATGCCAGACTTCCTAGGAAAGATCTGGTACACCACTAGTATGAATATCTTTTTGTATACCTGTGGAGGGAGGGGGTTAGTATATAGCCCAATAGGAAAGATTATAACATTATAGTAAATCACAAGCATTCAAACCGTTACTCAATTACATAGTTACACAACCAATTATAATAAGTCAAGCATTCATTCTCTTTCACACATCAAGGTATCACTTAACAATCAAAATTTTTCATTTGATGTTTCCCTTAGACCCATATCCAAACGACCCATCCAAAGTCTAACATTTCAAGTTTATATTCGTGTTCCCCTTGGATCCATATCCAAGACGGCCCATCCAAGGTCCAATGCATACACTTATAAACCTTTCAATATAATTTCCAAAATAAATCCCAAGAAAATACAATTTCTATTAAAATCCAGGACTTTCAGGAAATGTGCACGCGGTTCGGGTCGATTCTGTAATTTCGCTCGACACTGTAATTCTGCTAGACACTCGACACCAGACACTCGACACTCACTCCTGCATGTCGAGTCGTGCATGCAACACGTGAAACTATTCACTTGACACTCGGTACTCGACACCAGACACTCGACACCACTCACTCGACACTCTCACATATATGTCGAGTCGTGCATACAACACGTGACACTATTTATTTGACACTCGGTACCAGACACTCGACACTCAGACATACATGTCGAGTCGTGCATACAACACGTCACACTATCTCGACACCAGACACTCGACACTTGAAATGTTCACAACCGACACTCGACACTTCCATAGCTTACATGTCGATTCGTGCATTCAACACTGACACTATCCACTCGACACTAGGCAGCAGTCACACGACACTAGACATGTTCACAATTGACACTTGACACTTGATAAGTAAGTGTCGAGTAGTGTCGGATTAAATATCAGTCTTTGAATACAAAGTTGTGAACCTGTTCGAATATGTCGGTTGAATAATCTCATTTTCAGATTTCGACCTCCAATTTCAAAAATTCACCAAAACTTCATTTTAACTCCAAATTCAATGAAATCAGTGGCTATTTAAAGCTTCATATATCTATTTTTCTAAATAAAAGAAAAATCATACAAATCACGACCTAGAAAAATGCAGCAGCTCAAATAACACAGAACTGTCACATGAACTACAACTCCTCTCAAGAACAACCTCTACTTCACTTCATAAGCACATAGTTTCACACATAATTCATCATCCAAGCAACAAAATAATCAATTTACAAAAAATTGCATGCATTGCAAAGCAATATCAATTAAAACAACAAAATAAATAACACGATTTAAGTATGGTGTTAGAAAATCCCTACTTGGTTTCCAAGCCTATAAACCTCTTTGATTTTTCCTTTCTTTTCCTCTCTTTTTCTTACTTCTCTTATACCTTTTCTCCTTCTTCTCTTTTTCTCTATAACCGTAAAACACTCCTCTTCTCTCGTCAAATGGAAGAAAACCCCCCCTTCTAAAACCCTCATGTCTCTCTTATATATACAGGGCCTTAATTCATGGGCCTTAGCCCACTTATTTTACCAAACCCCTTTAATCCTTATCAAATTCTAACACAAGCCCACAACTATAATCCAACCCAATTCTCATATATTTAAACATGGTTTTACAACTACTTCATGGCCTAAAGCCCATCAAATTAAAATAAAATTACTCAAATACCCTTAGGCATAGTTTCTAATTTTGTAACATATATATACATACATTTTTTTATTTTTTATTATTTTTTAAACACTACATTTAAGCACACTGGTCCATGCCCTGTCATCAAGAGATTTGATGTACATCATCATTTTTACCTTCCAATATGGATAATTACCATCATCAAGACTTGGTGGTTGTGTTCTGGATCCTCCATTGCGAATAAACTCCATTCTTTCATATCAACGTGATCGTTTTCTTCACTTGTCTATCAGTGAACTTGCTCTGATACCAATTGTAAGTTTTGAAAGTATGCAATTATAAGTAATACAACAGTAAACTGTAATATAAATCGACATAGGAGGATTTTACGTGGTTCGGTTATAAAACCTATATCCACGGATAGCTATAGAGCTGCAATTCACTACGCTCTTGTTTGTACAATCTTCAGAATCGTTTACAGTGCTGACTCACTCTCACACATTGACCTAATCTTTGTAAAACAAAATCTCACCAAGATCTTAAACTCTAGTGACACTGCTCACTCTCTGTCGTAGATAACTTAACAACACACTTTTAAGTAAATCTTAACCACGACGTCTAACGCTGAATTATATAAACACTCAACTCGCAAGTTCTCTCAAGTGTATACTAACTCAGACAGACCTAATCAACAATTCATGTATGATTATAATATCTCATACATAAATAGAACACTCATAAAATCAAATCAATGAAGCATTCCAATTTGCGTTGAAGATCTCCTTTTAATTCCTGGAATGCCGTGACTTTAACTCACACAACTAACTAACTATATGTTATGTAAACATAACAATATATATAGTGGGAAGTCCAAACGAAATCTTCTTAGATTCCTATAAAAATCCTAATCAAACTCTCATTAGGATAAAGACTAATATAATAGGAAGTGATATAGATAACTCCTTAAAAAATTAGGACATAAATAGATATTCTCCTATTTGAACTAGGATACATTAAATAATGTCCTATTCTAAGAAGATATTGATTATAAATCAAATACTTCCTAAAATATACTTTTAGAAACAGTAAAATAATAAGCAATATAATATTCTTGTTTTATCATAGGTTGAACAAAAATATCATGTGCATGGCACATGCACGTTGATACCAACAAAGTTTTATTTGAATTTGACTCAGTTTTAATTTATACAGGAAAGAATCATTTTTAAAATTTTATGGTTTTTCAACATGCATGTAAATTAGAATTTATAATATATAATAGGAGAAAAATAATTTTACGTTAGACAAATCAATAATTATACACTTCCCAAATTTTTATCCTAAATCTCATCTGAAATGATATGATGAGTAAAGCCTTGTTTATTGTATGCATTATAAGATGATGTGGTTAGTGACATTGTAAAGCTACATCACTTGCCACATCATTTAGGATTAGATTTGAGATAAAAATTTGAAAAGTATATCATTACTCTTAGATAAAGTTTTTTTAATTTGCTAAACAAATCTACAGGGTGAGAATTTTTTTCTAAAAGAAGAGATAAAAGATAGTTACTATGTAATTTTATTTAAAGATATTTTGATAATGAATTTTAAAACAAATGGTATGAAAATAAGAAGTTTGGGTGAAAATAACCTCACCAAGAATATAGGTTTTGATTGAAATCTTAAATAGTATAAATTTTTACGCACTTTTTGAAAACCAAATTGAGATTAGAAGGAAAAGTTTTTCAAGTACAAATGATGTTGCTTGAAGATTGAACCTTATTTATAGAATAAACAACTTACTCTTTTTTTTTTTTGGGATTATTACAATTTAATATCAAGACTTAGAGCGTTATTTCGCTTATTTACTAACCAAAATAATGTTGGATTTAATCTTTTTTTTTTTTTTGGCTTAGTTGTCATATAAGAAAAGCTTATGCATTATTAAGTGAACTCTTTATAACTAAATATTAAGTTCAAAATTGAGATTTTTTCAACGAACTCCTTTTGGGATTTTTTTTTAAAATTGTAAAATAGAAAAAGTACTCTTACTTTATTTTAAAAGATTTATCTTATCCTTCATACCTAACAAAACCCCTTTAAGTTTAATTCTATATACAAAACTAAGTTATACAACATACCTTATACAATCTAATGTGGTATAAAGTAATTGAATGAGTGATTTCCACTTCATTTACTAAAAGATCATTAATTTATTGTTCATTTTCACTCATCAAGTAAATTTGTATTACATGAAGTTATAAGAATTAGATTATAAAACTTAGTTATATATGTAGTATTATTCAGTGTAATTTATCATTGATTAAGTATTTTTATAATGCATTATCCAACCAAACAACTATAACTTTTTAACAAAAACTTTGCTTTTACAAACTCTACTCTAATAAGATATAGTTTTATGAGAGAGTACTCTGGCCTACATTCGTGTCATGAGGTAACTATGCTTATCTAGTGCAATAGAGCAGTCATAAGATGACAAGTGGCAAAGAAAAATACAACACGTCATTACCTTTTGTCGCCTCTTTATCTTTGTCAATGTCTTTTTCCAATGTTTTCCATTTTTTTCTTCACCTGCTATTATGTGGTCAGTTCGCTATACTAGCTAGGCATGGTAACTTAGTACAGTAGATGTAGGCAAGACACTCTCCTAATTCTGTAAACTCTACTTGAATAAGCCTAAGCATAGATGACTACCCCATCTTTCTCTACTCGGAACAAATGTTCTCTCTAGTGATGAAATGGTAATATAGTATAACTTTTACATAAGTGTTTTCATGAATAATTATAAATTTTATCTCTTTATTCACGCACTATATATGTAGAGTAGCGATTCTAGAGAATCCACCTTCCTTCTGTGTAAGAATCATGCACATGTGAATTATAAACCAAAAAATTTATATATATAATATAAAACTATAAAGTAAATCAGAACATGAGGTTTAACGTAGTTTTGGTTAGAAAACCTATATTCAAGGGCAGCTGGAGCTGCCATTCACTATATTGTCTTTTGCTTACGAAACTTAAGAGCATCTATAGCGATAGACTCCCTCTCACACATTGATCTAAGCTGTGTAAAATGGTCCTCTCAAGAGCACAATATTAGTGACACTGTATACTCTCCATCACTGCTCACTTAACACAATACTGATACAAAAATTATAGCAGAATACTCAATTATAGACACATGTGAATACTCAAGACCTTAAGCCTCACATGACCTATAACTCACAATAAAAGCTCAAAACTTCACACTTATACACGTGTATAGACAACCCTTTATATATCCTTCCTGTTTAACTCATCTTGAATTCCTTTAGGTGCAAGAATTCCACTTTGACAAATATTCTATCAATGCATAAACGTATACAAACTCATAATTCTCCTAATGTGAAGTAGGATACTATGATTAATACATTATGTCTAAATGCATTATTCCTATTAGAATAGGATTCCAATTATGTTATCTTATTTCTATTAGGATTCTCCAATTAAAGCTGTTGTGTTTTAGGCAACATTGTGAAGAGGAAATAGAATGTCATCATAAATCAATTTTATGCTAAAGTTTTCCTTTATAAAATGCCAAAAATCTTTATGATAGTAACAATCTTCCATAAATTTTTCGTATTTACTTTGCGATGGATTATTTTTTTAATTCATGATGAAGATGAAGGTGGGGGGCATTACCAACATTAGATTTTGTTTTACATACATATACTTTTTCAAACATATAATAACACTAGTAAAAATAGATTTATGCATGCAAATTTGCAAAAGGGTTTGGCTAGAGGTTAATTACTTAGGTAAGAGTGTTCATCGGTTTGGAAGCAATGGATTTAGCTAATAACTTATCCAATCTAATATCGATCGGTTAAGTGATTTTTAAATCCAATCCAATCAAAGAGTGAAATCCAATTCAATCTAATCCAATTTTATAGAAACCATCATCTTATCTAATCTGATCCAATCTAAACTTAATAATTTAAAAAAAAAAGTCCAATATGGACCACTCAAAAAGCACAATTTAATATGAAATGACATAAAATATAATGATAATATATTGATACAAATTTAAATATGGGTAGTATCTCATAATATAGGATATAATTTTTTTTCTAAATTAATTAAAGTGCCCAAATAAAAATAACTATAAACATTTAAATCATCCCAATACATAGATTTCAATTTTAAATATCATATCATATGACTCTAAAGAATCATGCATAATATGGAACAATTTATTTCTTTCAGTAACTTCAACGTCCATGCATATTATAGAAATCTTGTA
Organism: Boswellia sacra; assembly: GCA_013180625.2. Lineage (NCBI taxonomy): Eukaryota > Viridiplantae > Streptophyta > Magnoliopsida > Sapindales > Burseraceae > Boswellia > Boswellia sacra. The sequence goes on from SNVD02005410.1 coordinate 179,566, forward strand.
TTCTTTAGTTATTAGTTTAGGGCTAAACATATTCTATTATAGGACAATATCAAAAACTATCCTTGAGTTTTGGCTTAATCTCACTCGGACAACAACTATACCATTTTCATCAATAACACCCCCAAACTTATATCAAATTCATCATCTAAATTTTTCTGTTAAAAAAAAAACACTTACGTTGAGGGAAAGTACGTAATTTTATAAAAACACGTATGAGGATAGGCGAAATGGTAAAATGACATTCTAAATCTCTTGTAAAGGGTAAACAATTCAAAACCCCTAAACTATTCCAAAAGTCCTAAAAAAAAAGTAAAACCCATTACCTCTGGAAGACGACGCGTCATCTACGTCAACATTTTGGAGCCAAAACTGTATAGTGTTGAGATCGACGACCAACAAAGACGATGCTGGCTATTAGGTGGTGCGCTTAGTTTCGTGTTTCGTTGAAGAGTTCACGCGGCAGTATTGTTAGGTCCGGTTGTGGAGGACGCTCGTCAAGCTGGTAAGTTGGTTGTCTCTCCTTGCACATATAGTGAAATAATGGTTGGAGGCTTTGATTTTATGCATGATATTATTGTTGCATAGGGAAAGTTAAGTTTTTGTCTAGCACAAAATCGTAACCCTAATCTTTATATTATGTTTGTTTTGGGGGTTTTGTCATGGTTGTTCTTAAATTGAGTGTAAAATGTAAGAAATCTTGTTCTATTATTTTTATGTTTGCTATTCATGGTCTCTTTTATTATCGTATTGTGATCAAAAGAGGGAATATGATAATGGGTGTATTCCATGTTCTGTTCTGTTCTGTTTTTAGTTAGTATGTGTTGGGTTGTTAATGAGCAAGCATCTATTTTTATTCGTTTGCTTTGTTGTAGTATTTTGCATGCTATTATAATGGAAAAGGTTTTCGTTGCATTTTGAGAGATTTCATTGCTTATATTTGGAGGTTTATTTTGACATTTTCTTTTTTTTTCTTTATCATTTCTTCTTGCTCTTTGGAGAGATATTATTACCAGCCCACCAAGGTTCTGTAATTACTTGTTTTGTCATCACTTTTGTATAGATGGCATCACCGTAATTAATTTAATATGTGATTCTGGTCAAAGGCATAAGTGGAGTTCTTTAGCTTCTATTTCATGATAAGCATTCATTGATCTTTTTTCTTAATATATGTTTAAGATCCTTGGTTGTAATATTCATTCAAAAGGCTTTTTTAACAATGAGCTTAAATGCTTGAGGGTTGCTTGTTTACCAACAGCCCGTAATTTGGTGTTTGTTACAATTGTGATTACGTGAAATTTGTCTTTGTTTGCTAGGAAAAGGCCTGTAAATTTCAAATAGCTTGTAAGATTTCCTCCCCGAATGCTTACTTGCTGAGTAGAATGGAAGTCTTTAATTAAGAATTTTGTAGAAAAATAGTTGCTTGGTGAGATAATACCAATTATGCTGCTTGTACACTTCAAGTTAATTCTTTTAATGTGCCAAATAACAACCACTTAATAAGAAAACAAAGTTCTATTTTATTGTACTCAAGGGACAAATCTTTTGTGATTATACAACCTTGCAGGTCTTGCGTAAATTAGATAACTATTAACAAATTAGGGTGCTATTGTTAAATCATTGTTGATACTATATTGTTCCTTAAGCTCAGTACTGACTTTACGGACTCTAGATTTCTTTTACTTTACTATATAAAATCATTTGTAAGAAATAATATTTGCTGTTTCCATGTTCAATTTCATGATTCATAATGGTCTAATGTGTTAATTTAAGACTTCTTAAATATTTTAGATCGGCTAGAGGCTTTTGAATATGTTTCAATCTAAATATATACATGGGTTTTAGTTTTTACGTGCAATAGTTAGCCACCAACAATGTCTTTATTTTATCCTCTTGGCTCCAAGCACGTCGTTGACTTGTGCAATACTTGAAAATAGGTGTCAAGAAAGTGAAAGAGTAATGGTCAAAAAGTATTATATAGAAAGAAAACGGTAGCTTAATCAAATATATATAACAGAAATCTATGCAAAATTAATATATTAAAGTAAAAGGTCCATAGAATTTGCAAGGCTAAACCATCAACTACATTAGTAGTAATGTAGTTACAACTATTGGGTTTGCATGTATGCATGTGTGTCTAAGTTTAATTGGTCGTGATTATCTTTTTAGTAATTTTTGTTTAATAGTTTAACTTAAATTAAGCCAGATCAATGGCTATTGCATTAAGTATAATTGGGATTCAATTTTCATATGGCATTGTGTTTAGATTACACGTGTAAGAGATATTGAATCATTTTTGGATGTAAATGTTTATGCATTCATGATTAGTTGGAATTTTCAATCAACTCAATTATGGCATGTACTATTTATTCAATAGAATAGTACGTTCGTGCTTGTCCACTTTCTTCTATTCTATAGAATTTGAATGTGCTGTGTTTGCTTTAAAATTAAAATAACCATTACTTATTCCTAAAAAGTCGATATTTAAGAATCTGCATGTGCTATTTGCTTTAAAATTAAAATAACCATTACTTATTCTAAAAAGGACTATTTTACTCATGGCAAAACATAAAGCCATCTCTCTCTCTCTCTCTCCCTTTTTGCTTTCTCTCCATGTTTATCGGATGATGTAAATACATATTTCTTTTTCCTTCGGTATTATTTGCATTTTGATTCTTGCGTATTTAGATATATGAATTATCAATTTATAATTTAACAATGACGTATTTGATTGATTCTTGTTTAATATGAAATTATAGTATATAAAGAAACATTTGCAACTTAATTCTCTTGTTGCTCAGTATGCTCTTCAAAGTTAATTTAAAGTGGTATTATTAAAGTTAATTTTTTTTTACTAATAATATTAAAATATGCTTTTCTATGTTTGTTTAGTATTATTGTGATTTAATAATTGTTATACTTTTAACATTTTTTATTTTTTTATTTTTTAAAGTGGAAAAATGGTTTTATTCCATGCAAATGTTGACGATGCTGACTTTATTGGAGACATTCAAGATGATAAAAATGATACTGATGAAGCCTCTTGTGATGAATCAATGGCAAGAAATGTTGAAAATTAGTAATGTGGAGGGTAGGAATGTAAGTAACTCACATGAGACAATTGATGTTAATATTGCAAAGAAAGTGAAAAACTATATGGATAATTGTGACAGTGATCATGCTTAGATATGGTCATTCAATGACTCTGAGGATGAAACAACTAGAGAACTTTTGCCATAAAAATTAGTTCAAGTTGGAGAGTAATGGTAATGCCCATTTCCATGTAGGGTAGTGTCTTGATGGTGTAAAACACTTTAGAATAGCTCTTAAAGAGTAATGTGTTCAAGTGGGCATTAGGTTAGAAAAGGTTAATAATGAGAAGTCTAAGTTTACTGCAAAGTGTGTTGATGAAAAATATAACTGGCGTATCCATGCATCTCAAGTTTTAGGCACTGACATCTTTCAAATATAGGTACACGAAGATAAACATGATTGTTTAAAGTTAAATAGCATTGATGAGGTGAATTCAGCATGGATTGCTAGGTATTTTGTTGACCAATTAAGAGTTAACCTAAAGTTGGATGTTAAGTTCATGCTTATAGAGTTGAAAAACAAATTTGGGTTACAACCTAGCAAGCAGAAGGTGTATAGGGCAAAGCTCAAGGCTTTGGAGATGATAGGTGAGGATCATTCACATAGGTATAACATGATGCATAGGTATACAAATGCATTGCTTATATCAAACCCAAACAGCAAGGCTATAGTATAGGCCGATGCATCTCTTATATCCTCAAACCCCAAGTTCAATAGCGTGTTTATTAGTTTTCCATCACAAAAAATAGGTTTCATTGAGGGGCGTAGACCGTTGATTGGTTTGGATGGTTGCTACTTGAAGGGACCTTTTGGTGGAGTTTTATTGTCTGTTGTATCCTTGGATTGTAATAATGGTGTCTTTCCAATTGCAATGGCTGTGTGTGAGGTTGGAAGCATTGTCACTTGGACATGGTTCCTAAGATTGCTTGGAGAGTATATTGGTGGAGATGATGCACCAAGCATGCCAATGTGCTTCATGGTAGATAGACCAAAAGGCTTACAACCTGCTTTGATTGAATGTTGGCCACATACAAGAAGGAGATTTTGTGCAATGCACATATACACCAACTGCTTTGATTGAATGTTGGCCACATACAAGAAGGAGATTTTGTGCAATGCACATATACACCAACTGTAGGAGGAAATCAACAAAAATTGAGTTCAGACAACTCTTCTGCAAAGCATCAAACAGACCTGATTTTGAGTCAGCAATGAAGAAGATTCAAACAACATTTCCTATTACATACAAGTACATCAATGACATTCCCCCTCTCTACTGGTCCAGGCATGCATATGACACTAGAATCAAGAATGATTAGGTGACAAATAATATGTTAGAAAGTTTCAACTCTTGGATTGATGACCTAAGATCCTTACCTGTCTTGACAATGCTAAAGGAGATACGGAGGAAAATTATGAATCAAACAAAGGAGAGGAAGTGAGACATCTTTAGCTTAATTACATATTGTATGCATTTGTTTAATTATTTGACAATTTTTAATGTTTTTCTCTTTTTTGTACGTTTGAGGAATGTCAAAAGTGGCATACTGAGTTTCCCCTAAATGTCATGAAGAAATTGAGAATCAATGGATATCTATCTAGGTATTTGACAATAGTTATTTTTTTGGGGGGGGGAGGAGGGTGGATGGGGGGTGGGGTTGGGGTGGGGTGTTCATTGGGAGGGTAGAAATGTTGACTTTGAGGTGGTAGAAGAGGGGAGGGTTTTCTTGGTGGATCTACAAAACCATACCTGCTCTTGTGGTAAATATCAAGTTTCTGGCATCCCTTGCAAACATGCAATGAGGTGTATCAATGATAGAAGGCTGCGTGCTAATAATTTTGTGGTAAATATATTGAAGAAAGATTACTATGTGAAGACTTACTCTCACATAATAAGGCCTGTTCCAGACAGGAGGGAATGGCCTAAAGTGCACTGTAGTGACTTGGAGCCACCTGCAACAAGGAGGAAGGAGGGTAGACCAAAATTATCAAGGAGAAGAGGACTAGAAAGAGGGCAGCGACCTAGTAAAAGGAATATGTACTTCACATTGAAGTGCACTAAATGTAGAGATATAGGCTATAACAAAAGAAACAGCACTGAGACAAGAAAAACAACTTTTGGAAGCACAACTAAACGGCCAAGACATGTAAGGAAAAATGAAATTGAATATGTCAACTATAGCTATTTTATCTTTTTTTTTTTGCAATAACAGTAATTTGGTACGTTTTTTAGGATACAAATGGGCAATGAGTTGATGTTGTTCAAATTGGTAGCTCACAACCACCACCAACTGAGTGACTGGCAGGTATATCAAACATTGTTTATTAGTTGCACGATTCAGCAAAACACATGTAAAAATAACCAAAAACTGAAAATATGTTATCTTCTCTTATTTGTCTTGCAGAATTACAGCTTTTTTGGGAGTAAACATGACCTCACTAATAGTTTACTTTATTATGTTAGGATCCAGATTGTGAATGGCTACTCTTCTGGAATTTTTTTGGTTTTTTTTGGCAAGTAGATCTACAAAAGTCTTTATATAATTGTTATCTTTTAGCTTTGGCTTTTGGCATTTATTCCATGTAAATATGCTGGAAACTATCCTAGTTACTGGCAATACATTTGTTATTGGCGTATTACATTCTGGTTATAGTTGTTTCAATTATTTTGATGCTTGTGATCTTGGCTGCTAGTTTGAGTACTTGTGCTTTTCTGATTTTTCCCTTGTTTTCATTGTGTTGTTTGTGTAGTTTGGTTACATGTGTGATTAATTGACTGTGGAGTTTGTGCTCCTAGTTTATGGAGTTATATGGTAATTTGGCTACTGGTTTGAATGTGTTGTTGTTGGTTTTCGATTCATTTTTTGGAGTTTGAGTATATGATAATTTGGCTTCTGGTTTGACTACGTAGTGGCTGGAAATTGATTGATTTTTTGCTGAAGTTTGAGTTTATTTGCGGTTGAAAATAGGTGATGTGGTTGAAAATGGGTGATGATTATGACTGTTTATGTGTGAATGAAAATGGGTTATGGAGTTTCAGTTTATGTGCAATATGAAATAGGTGATGGAGTTTGTGTTTATGTGTTATTTGAGTTGTGTACTTCTAAGAGGCTAGGGATGGCAAAACCCGGGGCCGGGGCCGGGGCCGACGGTCCCCGGCCCCGGCCTTCAATTCCAACCCCGGTCCCGGGAAATTCCCCGGAATTTTTTTTTCGAGGCCCGGGTACCCCGGGCGGAGCCTGGTTTTTCAATAACCCAGGATTAAAACCCGGGTTATATAATTTTTTTAAATTCTGATTCTTTTTTATTCTGTTTATATATACATATTGCAGATATTTTTCAAGCAAGGTGGGTTATAGCCCAGTGGCCCATAGCTTTATGGTTTAAAATGGGAGCATGGGTTCGAATCCCATATAATGCAAATCTTTCTAACTCTTTTGATTTAATAAAAGAATAATATACAAAAGTTTTCTACATTGTTTCTTTAATGGCAAAGTGGGTTGTAGCCCAGGGGTAGCATACCTTAGCCTTGTTTGTTGAGGGAACGGGTTCGAATCTTCTTCATTGCATTCTTTTAAAACTTATTTAATTTTTTAAGAAAAAAGGTGGGCTGAGGTTGGGCTTGGGCTTGGGCTTGGGTCAAACTTGTTGGACTATTTAAAAGTTATTTTAGTAAAATGGCTTATGGACTTAAGGGGTTATAATGAAGAATTGAAAATTAATGGATTAAATTGATATGGTTTTTAATTTCAATTGTATACCCCGGGTCCCTGACCCCGGGTCCCTGGCCCCGGCACCTCCACCCCGGCCCCGGCCGGGCAGAAAATTCTTATCCCGGCCAATTACCCCGGTTTTTCGGGTAATTCCCAGGCCCCGAATGACCGGATTTTCCAGGTCCCCGGCCCCAGCCGGGTTGGTTTACCATCCCTATAAGAGGCTGCTGGAGTTTGAGTTTATGTTTGCTGCAGTTCACCTGCTAGAGTTCACTTTAAGCTACTTATATGTGCTTTGTCAGTTCATGTTGAATTTCAGTTTCAAAATGTGGTTAAAAATGGCTGCCTATGAAGCTTTTTAATAAGCCAGAGGCAGCGCGACCTTCATATCCCAACGGTCATGCATGCCCTCTTTGTTATCCAAATTCAATTTAAATGAGGTTATTTTTATCTTTTGATGCCCAAATGCCTTGTTTCTTTTCTTTTTTTAATTGGTTTATGGGTATTTTGGTCATTTCAGTACAAGGTTTAACTTTCAAATATCCAGCTATAAATTTTAGTAAAATGGCTTATGGACTTAAGGGGTTATAATGAAGAATTGAAAATTAATGGATTAAATTGATATGGTTTTTAATTTCAATTGTATACCCCGGGTCCAATCCCGGGTCCCTGGCCTCGGCACCTCCACCCCGGCCCCGGCCCCGGCCCCGGCCTGGCAGAAAATTCTTATCCCGGCCAATTACCCCGGTTTTTCGGGTAATTCCCAGGCCCCGAATGACCGGATTTTCAGGGTCCCCGGCCCCGGCCGGGTTGGTTTACCATCCCTATAAGAGGCTGCTGGAGTTTGAGTTTATGTTTGCTGCAGTTCACCTGCTAGAGTTCACTTTAAGCTACTTATATGTGCTTTGTCAATTCATGTTGAATTTCAGTTTCAAAATGTGGTTAAAAATGGCTGCCTATGAAGCTTTTTAATAAGCCAGAGGCAGCGCGACCTTCATATCCCAACGGTCATGCATGCCCTCTTTGTTATCCAAATTCAATTTAAATGAGGTTATTTTCATCTTTTGATGCCCAAATGCCTTGTTTCTTTTCTTTTTTTAATTGGTTTATGGGTATTTTGGTCATTTCAGTACAAGGTTTAACTTTCAAATATCCAGCTATATGGAAGCATGTAAAAAAAAGGTATAATAGTCTTTTTATTTTTCTATTGGTGTTTTTTTAACAGAAAAAGTTAGATGATGAACTTGATGTATGTAAGGTCAAGGGTGTTATTGATGAAAATGATATAGTTGTTCTCTGAATAAGATTAAGTCAAAACTCAGGAGTAGTTTTTGATTTTGTCCCATTCTATTATATTAAAAATTATAATGGGCAAACCTCACTTTTATTTTTTAGATATTACATTTTACTTTTATTATATTTCATTGGATTAAGTCGGTTTATGATGGATTTTATAGGATCTATCATCTAATCTAATTAATTCAGTTTTTAAAAATCATAATCCAATCCACTAATTAAGTAAATCCAATCAAAATTTAATTGGTTTAGATTGAATCGATTGCTTTAGGCGGATTGGTTTTGATGTTGAACACCTGTAGATAGTAGTAGCTAGGTGTTTAATATCAATGGCAGAACTACAGGTTGGTTGGGGTGGGCTAAAGCCTAAAGGCCAATTGAGATGATATTCAAAATTTAAATTATAACTCTTACACTCTTATTTTAAAATAAAATATTTTACTATATAGTATGGCACACCCAAACCTAAGAAAAACACAAGATTTATATAAAAAAATCCATTTTAAATATTATACCACATTTAAAAAAAGATTATCCTTCATATGATATGTATTCGGTTTTTATTATTTTATTATAAAATATAATCAAATCTAAATCTTAACTTATCAAATTTTACCTTTCATTATTTTTCTCATTTTCCTTCAAATTTTTAATTTAATATATAAATAAAAATAAATATACATAAATTTTTACTTGACACATTTGATCTATTTGTAGACTTTTTTTATGACAATATTTAGTTATAGATTAAACATTAACGAAAAAATTTTAGCTCTCGAAGAAAATCTTATGGATATGCCACTGTTTAATATTAATCAATTCTTCATTATTTTATATTTTCGGTTTGCAAAGGAAAGAGCTCCGGGGATAATTAATTAAACAAGAAGCGAGAATAAGCTCGAAGTTCCGTAAATAAATGGTTAATAACTTGAAATTTCTTGTAAGTACTCTTACAGTTACAGTTTGCAGGTTAGTCCCTTCGCTGCGAAATTTACAGTGACCAAAAAAACAACTTTGGACGTTGTTTGAATATGAGACATTTTGATGATTAGAGCCAGTAATTAAGGTTTATGTCATGATCAATCTAGTCATTATGAGGAAAAGAATAGCACTTACCTTCCAAACAAAAAAAAAGCGTTTAAAATGACAACGTACATCACATGCATTTCAATATTTCTATTTGTAATTCATCTAATTTTTAGCGTTTGAATATTTAAATTAAAAAATATTAAATTCCCTTGATTCATTTGAATACTTAAATTAAAAAATAAAAGCCAAGAGCTAAATTAATCATGTTAGAAAAGTTATTGTTTAGTGATCTTCAACTTCAATCCCATCCCATGCATGACAAATTTAGCCAACCAAAATTTTTCAATAGTCATCAAAGAATTAAAAGACCATATAACAATAATTTTCTTTCTTATTATTATTAAGTGAATATCTGACAAACTTAATAAAAAAATAAAAAGAAAAATTAATTTCTCAAAAAGTAGTCAGAGCAAGCAAGTTTTGTATTCACAATTAATGTTAAACTCCTTTAATACATTGCACATTCCATGAAAAGAATATTAATTTAACTTTCAAAAAACGCACTTGGAGTGACATAAATATTGTTGTTTGTTTTCTCTATGTATATCATGCATATGCCCAACTAGCAGCCAGAAGTAAACTAAACTATATATAATAGAAATATAACATATTGGAAATATTTCATAAATGACCACGTATTATATTATGTCTACTACCCCACCTAACCTCAACTTTTTAGAAGTAGGTGAAATAACCCCACCGTTTACTAATCTGATATCTCGAATAATGTTGAGGGTATATTAGTAAAATCAATAGTTTGATCAGATATTTGAAATTAATTAAAACCAAGTAACCCCTGAAACTAAATTAACGTACACCAACACCCCTAAAAAGATTACGACCAGCTGCCACCACAATGCCAAAGTCACACCTCCACCCCTCCACCACCACCACCACCAAACCCGCGCATCACAATTCGGGAAAAAAAAAATCTAACCTACAGTTCATTTTTCGCAGCTGCCAACCATTATCCACAACTTTAATTCTCAAAAATCCTCAAATTCCATGCTCTATTGATCTAGAGAGAGAAAACGAAATCAAAGAGAGAGAGAGACAACAATAGGAGGAGGTAGAGGAAGGGAGGAGGGAGGGGGAGGAGGAGGAGGAATAGGAGATGGCTGTTTGTATAATTTAGAGATTACGTGTAGGAGAGAGAGAGGAGGTGGAGGAAAGGAGAAAGAGGAGGAATGAGAGGTGATGTTTGGTTTTTGAGGAAAAGGAGGAAGGCGTGAGATGGTGCAAACGTTTTGGGGATTTTTTTTTTATCAAAATTAACATTGTATAAATAACAAAGTTTGTACATGCTAGATGCAACCAGCTAGTTGGTAAAGTGACAAAGGCCAAAAGAAAAAGTTGCTTCTGGATGTCTTGGCTTCGGAGCAGGGGAAGGTAGTGGTGCTTTTTTTTACTTTGAAATAAATATTGATGAAATATTCCCTAATATAATTATCATGGTCAACATTGTGCTCTTGGAGATCAGCGGTGGCAAGGTGACACCTTTGGTCTACATAAATGTCTCTGCAAGCAATCTTGATTTGGAAAACGGATTGAAAGCATTATAGGGGTGAAGGTGGAAAGACAAACTCTCAGGGTTAATGGTGAAGTGTTGTTCCATTACAACTTTGGAAATTTACCTGTAGTTGCTTTTGAGGTTAAAGCAGTGGTTGGAGAAGCAGCGTCAAGCATTTTGGTTAAGTGCCAAAGGATAATTGAAACGCGTTGGGGTAGTCCAAGTAAACAAATGACTCCCAACCAACCCTCCCTTGTTGCAAATCTAAACATTATTCTCTATCGTCTCCACTCTCAAATGGAGGATCATTTACCTCTCTCCGCTTTCTACGTTTGTGAGGGTACTACCATTGAAGTAAAGATTAAATAAGTTTATAATATATATATTAATCAAATTCTCAGAAAAAATAATCTAGGGCATGTTTGGTACGTGATATTGTATTGTATAGTATAATATTGTATTATATAGTATTGCATTATATAGTACTAAAAATAATGTTATGTCAAAATTATATAGTGTTTAGTATACTCATTTATTGTATTAATTTGTACAAAAAAATAAGAATTTTTTTTCAAAAAAGATATACAAAATATAAATATATTTTTAGTTTATTTATAAAATTAGTTATTTAGTAATTTATCGAATAGTTGCTAATTGTCGAAAAAATTACTTGAAGTCCAATGCCCCCACTGGACATATTATATAATTCGAGTTTATGGTTACATGCTAGGTGTCAATTGATCCAACAGGGGCAGTGGACCCCGAATGTCACTCAGTGGGGGCGGTGACTCCCTTCATCTCTTCTTTATTTTTAGAAAATAAATTTTAAATAAATTTGATTTTATAATTTATCTATTAAATACATATTTATTTATTTTAAAAATTTTAAAAATTAAAGGGTATTCTTGGATATATAAAATTTTATAGGGATAATTTTGATATTTTTTATTAGTGCTATACAATGTAATGCTAATGTCATGGATTAGCTCTACATAATTTAATACAATATTGATGCATCTAATGGTTGTACTTTGTATTAATTAATACTATGCTAAATTAGCACCAAACACATGTATTACACTATTTAATACAATATAGTAAAATAATACTATATAGTGTCGCGTACCAAACATACCCCTAATAATCAAATCTTATTAAAATCCCTTTTGAAATCCTATTGCATGATTTTTTTTTTCATTTTCTTTTTCTCATTTGACCAGTATGGATAAATCACTAAATTTATATTAACCTCACATGAATCGCCGATTATTTGACACTAGAGAAGAGCTTACTTTAAAAACATGATCCATTCTAGAACTCTATTAATAGTTTTGAGTTTGATTTTTGTGATGCTATATTCTCAAGAGTTCGAATGAAACTCCTGACCCATAATCCATGGGTCATTCTACGATATATTTTTATAAAATTTGTATAAAAAATAAAAGAATATATAAAAATTATAAATGAAATCTCTTTATAATATTTATAACTTTTTATTTAGTTACAATATTTATATAAATATTTACAATTTTTAGATAAAATTTATAAAAATATACTTGTACATCAAATATACTGCCACAATTTTCTGATCTATTATATACTATGAAGTAATATTAATATCTCGGCTTTAGAACCTTCGTCCTGGTTGTAATCCACTAGTTTTAGTCCAGAGACCTTCTTTTATTAATATTTCTTAATTTTACTCTTATGGATATGTGTGCTCGTAGGGTGGAACCAATCCCCATGGGGATGGAGCCCCGCAATTCCCTAACCCGTTTGGGCCGGGGATGGGGACCTAAAAATAGGGAATGGAGTGGGGATGGGGATAAAAACTTTACCCAAAATTAGATGGGGATGGGGATGGGGATTATGCTCCAAGCCCGGCCCGGCCCGCTCTCCGAAATTAAAATAAAATAATATATATATTTTTAGTAATTTAATATTTAAACCCTTGTTATCTTCCCTCTTATAAAACTTAATGTCCCGCCTACTTTAATAAAACCCAAGCCCAACCTAGCCCACCTTTATTTGCCTAAAGATTTATTTTAAGGATATTGATTGTCTAAAGATTTATTAATATTTATTTGTAGGTATGTTGCTTAAGGTTTATAGTTGTAATTTAAAATATGTTTTATTTCAAAGTATAAATTTTTAACAAGTAAATGGGGTTGGGGATGGGGATGGGGATGCGTTTTGGCTTTGGGGATTCCCCAACCCCATCCCCGCTTTAAAAAATTGAGGATTAACAGGGGATGGGGATTGATATTTTAATTGGGGACGGGGATGGGGATGGCATCCCCACCCCCAACCCGACCCGATTCCACCTCGTAGTACACAAACTTAATTAAACCTCTCGTTGTCATTAATACATCTTGTTTAGCTTATAATAAGAGTATGAACAATTCTTTATCTATAATTAACATCCAACCATTTGAGCGGACAAAATCTTATTGAATAGATAATTAAATTTAAATTCTCTCAATTAGTTGTATCTTTTATTTATTCATTAAAACTTTGTCAACTCATGCTTGTGGAGAACTGTAGATTTAGGTTGTACGTTAGTTTTATCCAATATTTTTCAATAGTCATCTAAACTGATCATCAAAACATTAAAAGACCATATATAATAGGATCATACTACAGCGCAGTAGAGGTATCGATACATCAATTTTTAAATTTGTGTAAAAATTATAAATAAATATATAAAAATTATAAATATAATTTTTATATGTTTATTTATAATTTTTATACACTCATTTATAATTTTTATATAAATTTAAAAATTAATATATTAGTACATCAGTTATACGATAGTGACACCCTATACAATAAGATCCGAATATGGATTCATAATATTTGTTACTAACACAAATCTCTTTTGAGGCCTCGGCCGCACCTCACTTTTCTCGAAGTTGGTGGGCTTAGTCTGATGAATAAGTCGGTAAAATCCAGAAAACATTTTGTTCTAATTGCTCTTGCTTAAATGCATACACCAAAATAATAGTTTTAGACCACCCAGAGTCCAAACCAAAAGCTATGGCAATCACCAAAAATCCATACAAGAGCAAGTTCCACTTTTGAAATGATGGAACCTGATAGCATCTCTAACCATGATTTCTCTTCCATAAATTTCTGACAGGAGTTTAAAGGCTGAGTGACAATCTGCACAAATGCGAAGGTTCTTTATTATTCTAATGGTTGTTTCAGGACTGGAGTTCTTCAACGCAAATGCTAATGCTAGTTTCTCGCTATGATAAGAGACTACTCTTTCTTTCTCTTCCTCATCTACATCAAACACTACTTGTGCTGTGTTGGGGACATATCCAGCTGATTTCAATCTAATTGTCATGCCCTCAAGCATCAACTCAATCTCTTTGGCTTGCGGGTGTGACTTTTCGCTTGCCAAAAACCGATGAAGAGTTCCATTAAACTCAATGTAGCTCCACGCAGGTGGTTTTTGAATGCCCTTGTTGTCCATCATTTTCCTCACTCTTCCGGCTTCTTCCCATTGATTGGTACTCGCAAGCATATTCGACAACAAGACATAGTGAGCTCCATGATCAGGCTCCAATTCAAGGAGTTTCCGGCCCGCAATCTCACCTATTTCTGCATTTCCACGGGGCCTGCATGCACCCAAGAGAGCCCGCCATATTACGGAGTTAGCTTTGTATGGCATGCTGTGAATTACATTGTAAGCTTCATCCAAGTGACCATTTCTTCCAAGAAGATCAACCATGCAACCATAATGTTCCATCTGTGGTTTGATACCGTGTACATCCAACATGGATTCAAATAACTCCTTACCTTCTTCAACGAGGGCACTGTGGCTACAAGCACACAAGACCGCCACAAATGTTACTCTGTCTGGTTTTATTCCCATCATCTCCATTTCTCTAAAAACATCTATTGCAGTCTTACCAAGACCATGCTGAGCAAGACCAGAAAGCACCGCATTAAAGAGGGAAACAGTCTTCTTTTCTACTCTGTGGAAAATATCTAGAGCAGTATCTATGCTTCCACATTTTGCATACATGTCTATGACAGCAGTGGTTAGAAAGATGTTTCTACCGTCTAACAATTTTTCTATGTACTGTCCATGAAGCCTCCTGCCAAAATCCAGAGCACCAAGCCCTGCACAGGCTGGAAGAACAGCAACCATTGTAACTTCATCTGGTTGTATGCCCTCAGATTCCATCTTCTGAAAAAGTTCAAGCGCTTCACTAAACTGCCCTGCTTGAGAGTAACCACTGATCATAGCTGTCCACGAAACAAGGTCCCTCTCATCCATCTGATCAAACAGCCTTCTGGCACTCTCAACTTCTCCACCTCGAGTATATCCCGATACCATAGAGCTCCAAGCTGCAGTAGTTTTGCTTGTTCCCATCGTACTAAACACCCGCTCAGCATTATTCATCAACCCAAATTTTGCATACATATCAATCACAGCAGTCTTAAGCAACACATTAAAATCAATGCAACTCAATTTCTTATAAACCAAACTATGAATCTGCTTCCCAATCTTAGGATCATTCAACACTGAACAAGCAGAGAACAAAGCGACAAAAGTAAATGCATCAGGCTGAATATCAGAATCCTGCATCTCTCCATAGAGCCACAAAGCAGCACAAGGTTGTCTAACTTGGGCATACGCATTTATCATGGTATTATATGATATAACATCTCTAACAAGAGTTTGATCAAAAACTTTCCAGGCATGACTTGGATCATCAAAAACAGAGTATAAATGGATTAAAGCATTCCTTACAAAGAGATCAAACTCGAACCCGAATTTTACTACATGACAATGAATCTGAAAACCCGGGTGGAGGGTTGATAATCTAGCACAGGAGTTGATAACAAATGGGAAAGTGAAGTTATTTGGTGATTCAAGTCCCCTCGAAAGCAAGGACATGTAGAGCACAAGTGCTTGATGTGGGTTATTATCACTACGAGAATAGCCTCTTATCATGGTGTTCCAGATAAATATATTTGGATTATGAATTTGTGAGAAGAGAATTTGAGAATGAACAAGACTGTCCTTGGAACCCCATAAGGCACAGGTGGAGATGAGCCTGCTGGTGGAGAAGATGTTATGGTGGTAGCCATTGAGAATGATTTGAGCATGAATTTGGAGTGCTTGTTTGAGGGATTTGCAAGATTCTAGAAGAATTAGTAATGATGAGTTACCCAATGGAAGCCGTTTCATTTGGTACATTTTCAACTACGTCAGATTCAGAACCGCTAAAATGTGGTCACTGGCTCCAAAGTGTTCAAATTTTGGGGAAAAAAATTCCTTAACAGAACCCATCTCGCAAAGATGACTTGCAATTTTCAAAAAGTTTATGGTAACCGTAATACAGATACCTGTTAAGCGTTTGCTTTGGGCAAATACCGTCGAAAATTTTGAGGTCCCATCTCACTTGCTCAACAAGAAACACTCGCGCAGCGCTATCAGTTTAGACTCAGAACTTTTGAAGCTCATTCAACTTCACATAGCTTGATTATTTGGGGTATATAATTTGATTGTTTAAAAAAATTTTAGGGTTAATTGTGATAATACTCCAATTGGAGAGATTATTTTGATTTTTAGAGGTACCAAAATTTATCTTTTAAGACTAATAAAAATATCTTCTCAAATATGTTACAAAACACTTTAAAAAGTCTGCATCACGCATCTGACTACTTGACAAGTGATTAACAAGGCGTAATCTTCGACTCATTATTACTGACAAGAGAATTGCTTGTCAACTGATCTTAAGATCAATGACCATTTGATATGTGCTTGTTAAATCATCATGCATAACAAGACTCATCGGCTTGTTAATTCGTCATACGTATCTTCTATCCAAAATCTTGACTTGAGAAAGAAAAAAAAAGTTCTACTAATTTTAAGACGTCCCTCCAGCTTGGCAATTTTCTTATATTATTGTTCATTTTACATTAACCAAACCCTTAAAAAATCCAGAATTTGAACTTGTAAGAGAAGAATGCCATGTTTACTTTTGCTTTCATCTTTTTCACCTTGGCTGCCAAATCATGCTGAAGATGAATACCTGTTTAATTACAAATCAAGGACTAAGAAGAACGTAACAAAATGAAAATAGTTTTTAACTATCCATGACAGAAGCAATCTTCAGAAAAATGAGTTGACTACAGAATGTTCAGCCTCTAGTAATGAACCAAAATCTATGATTCTGCAATCATCAATGTATCTGCACTCAGCGTCAGAGTTGCTCTTAATGGTTCTTGTTCATCAAATAAACAGCAAGAGAACCAGCTGTACTACCACTTAATCAAATTTTCAGCGATAGAGAGTCCGTATAACGTATGAGTTTGTTTTGTCAATCCTGCACAAACAAAAATGTGCAATCACCTCAAGAAACCTCATCTTCATCTTAATCATAGAGGCCTTCTTCATGCCAAATGTCAACTAAAAAGTCCACCATCTCCTGCCAATCCACCAAATTAAAAGTAAGTAATGTACATATGAACATTCTTCCACACGTGAGAACTTAGAAGGCACTTACAGCTAAGGGGATCGGCTGGTGAAAAGGATCAGTAGAACAAAGTAGGTCTTCATAGGTTGTGGTCCAGCTGCAAAAGAAGATTCAATGGTTATTTGTGTGTAGAAATAAGAGAGTACTAAGAGACAGTAAGCTTATTGCATGTATATACCCCTAATAGATCAGGAGACACTCCCTCCGAAAGAGGTTATGATGCTAACCATTTCTTTCCACCAGTGAAAAATTTTGCATGACAAGAGTCACAAGACGACGCTGAAAGAAGGGAAGCATGGAACTCCCAGGACAAGTAACCAGATTAAAATTTATGTGTAAACAACTTGGATATTTCACAGGAGACCATTATGATTAAATACTACTTGCTGATGAATAACTATCACTAGTGTTGAGAATATCCCACCAATCCCAAGGTTGGGATAGGTGGTAATTCCCTTGGTTTCAACCATGAGTAGGGCCTTCAAAGCTCCTCAGGCCATCTATAGAGGATATGTACATCCCACGAGTTTCTTGGTTACCAAGGTTGTAGGGTCTGAAAGTAACCTCTAGTGTACAACTTGACGGGGAGAGATGATCTCTTTCTTGGAACCCAATGAACAAAGAAAGGGTTTCAGGATTTTTGGGCATAAAGAAAAAGGAAAAGATTTTTGAACTCAACCTGAACATAATTTCTCAATCATTTATACATCACACATTTCCTTCATTAAAATTACGTATCTTTTCACCCTAAGCTCCAGGGTGTTTTACAAGTAAGAATTTAAGTAATCTATTCCCCTGGATAACTACAAATACAACCATATTATATTCATGCATGTTCCCTTCAAACAACTGTCACCTTCAGATAAGATCAAAAACAACTACTGATAGTATCAGTGAAAATCTCAAAATATAGAACAAACCTAAAATCAAAGGGGACCAAAAAAAAAAAGGTAAAGAGATTGATATTTGATACTAGCATTCGACAACATGACTTTTCACCTTAGAAATCAGAAATGTACCTTTAGAGACACATCTCACATAACTGGTAGTAACCGGCAGATTAAATAAGTGCACAAAATCAAACATTGAGTAAACTATGTGATGCACTGCTATAATCCTGGTCCACAAATGCAACTTTTGATGCGATCAAAGTTGTTTATTAAATGTGTGATAACAGGACTGTATGATTTCTAATATGTGGATTATCATTTTAACAACTATAATCCAAGCTTAACGTATCCCACTTATGTAATAAATTGAAGAACCAAAAGTATTAGTGGGAAAAAGAAAATCTTGACCATCAGCTGAACAGATGCATGCCACACCATCTAAACCATCAACCACAATACCTCATAACTGGTTCTCTGGGCAATCTCCTTGTCCTTCGTGGCTGGTCACCAACCCACTGCTTCCTCCTCTCATGCCAAGCTATCTCAGCTGCATAGTATGATCACCCACATTAGTTGCATGAACAATTGCATAACCCAAACACTCTTATCAACAGAAAGTCAGAAACTATAAGGGAAAACGGATCTTACCTGTGGCTCTGTGATAATTTATCTCAAAAAAAACACAAAAAAAAAGTCCATGGTAGTAGTTAATTAAGAAAAACTCTTTATTTATTTTATTTTTATTTTTCTATACCCAAAAATCCCTCGATATTTTCCTTGTTCACCAAGTTCCAAATTAGGGACTTCTTTTAGAGCACACTATTTTCGAACCCTAAAACCTTGGTAACCAGAAAACTTCAGGGATATACATATCCCTTCTCAATAGCCCAAAGAATATTTAAAACCCTTGCCCTCTTTGGTTGAAACAATAGGCTTTTGCCACTCAACTAAACCCATAGGGTTAAGATAGTTATTTAAATAATTGCATTGACAATATGCACAAATAGAAACTAATCTTGGTAAATAGTTTGATTATGTTAAAGAATATTTGCCAACATAAATTTTGACCCTTCCGTCTAGAGTCTATTAAAGCATATTACTGTCAGCTGTTAGAAGCAATCATAAAGGAGTACCCATCACAGGAGCAGGAGTCAATTTGATATGAAAGACAAGCTTCATTGGGGGTAATCTTCAATTTTAGAAAGCAACCTACCATGATTAACAAAGACCACTTTCTCAGTTGAACAGTCTTTGCTAGCATCATTGGTGGAAACCTCTGAAGGCTGAGTTTCATGGGAATTACTATCATTGGTTTCCATAGTCTTCAGAATCAACAACAATCACCTTCTAAACTATGACTCTGTACAAAAAGAAAAACATATAGAGAGAGATCATCTGAGAGACAATTCATGAACTTCAAAAGGAATAAAAAGAAAATAATTAAAAAAAACTGAACAACCCTGACAAGGCAGGAAATGAGAACCTCATGTAGTAAGATTAAAATGTGTTTCTAAAAAAGCTGTAATCAGATATTGACCACAATTATGCACCAAAAGACATAAAAATAGTATGAAACTCGTAGTTTACTCATAATAAAAATAATAATATATTCAATTCTTGAAGCATCTCAATACACGATCAAGGCTGAATTCGGAAAGGCTTCCTGCTTTCACGTTGTTGGGGACATGATCCCAAAACTAAATCCAAAGTATGATAAATTACTTTGCCCAACAGAAAATTAAGGTTTTCTTCAAATTAATGTTACATATCCTAAATGGCGTCACAAATTTCTCATCCCAAGTGGCTTGTCATTCTATGTTATATTTGAACTATTACTTACCATATCAATAAATAATTTACATTTTACTGCCACATAGAAAGACGTCTCACGTGGGACAAAAATTTGAGATACCACTTGGAATATGTAATACTGTTCTCTTTTATCTCATCAATATGGAGGATCATCAGGCTAAACAACTTAGCTGCAATCCTTGAAGCATAAGTCTATATATCCATGGTTACCTACAGTTTTTTCTTTGCCTCCTATGTTTCTTATGAATTCTACAGCAACTGGCATGATCTATTCTTCGTAGGTGAACGCCAGGCCTTTACGAAAAAGGCCCAAACCTAAAACTTCTGCATCGTCTCTAACACCAACTGCCAAGAGTAAAGGCACAGAGGCACATTTCATTACCCCACCATCTCCATCAGAATAACACATCTCTTTTTTTCTAAAATACATCAACATAACGCATTCCACAAACCCATTCCTTACTTTCTAAGATCCATCAAACAAGGTAGAGCAATTAACAATACATCATTCTTAACATCCTAAACTCCTGTTCAATTGTTTAAATGCTCTTTTGCCAATTCAAAAAGATACATGTCGCACTAATATCAAAGAAGATAAAATAGCACATTTAACAAGCTAAATCCATACTAACTTTTCGTTCTTTTTTTAAAGGGGAAAAAAGAAATTGCTATCAACATGACAAACACAACTTCAACACCAAACTCTCAAGACAAGAAGAGTTATCCCATATTAATTTCAGAAAAATATGACTATTAATGACATAGCTAAGCCCCTACCTATTAGCTCAAGCTTTTGTATTATGAAATCCCATTTCTTTATCAAAGCAAGGTTTCCAAGTTTGTCGACCCCAATAACTACAGTCCATAGCCATTCATGTGTATTCAAGTTCAAGATTCATCTTATGTTATGACCTCTACTTATACTATAGCTAGTCGCAACATGTTTAACTTAAATTTTTGTAATGGATTCATGTCAGACCAAAATAGTTACAGACAGTTAACAGTCAACTACAGAGCCTTACCCACAAAAGCAAGGATGATGACTCACAAGAGCTCCTCTAAAACCAAAACACTTGCATAATAATCAAAGCTTTTTCACAAAAATGCAAGAAGGGGAGGAAAAGACCAAACCTATACGCTTGAAGTTGGAAGCCTGCAGCAAAATGAGAAGAAGAGTTGTTGGGTTTGAGTTGAAAGATAGAGAACAAGGCTAAAAAGATAGTTTTTTCAAGTATATTTCAAAGGGTTAAAGACATGTTTTTCAAGATTCCAGAATTTGGGTAAGGCAAAGAAGATAAAAATCCCCACAAAAGTATTCAAGATTCTTCACGTCAAATAAGATCGTCTTGTCTTCCAAGCTTGATGTAAGATCATCACTCACTCTTAGCACCGGATACGAGTTCTTAGTGGGCCCTTTTGAGCTCCCCCTAATACGCAGTTAAGTTTAAGCTTGCTTAGTAAACTAGTTAAGCTTTTTGTGGTCTTAATTTTCCAATAATTACTTTCAATCTCCTACCATATAAAACTATATTCAAATCCATAAATTACGTTATCCATCTTTGATTGTAATTTGAAGATTATGATAAGATATTGAACTAGTATCATAATATAATCATAGGAATTATATTTCTATTTTTTATTATATTAATATGGACAGAAAAGGTGTTTTAATTATGTAAAAGTGTTTTAAAAAGATAAAATCCACTTTCAAAGAGCACGAGAAATTTTTTGGTTTATTTTGGATATTTTGAAATGGTTTATAACAAGTAAAATTATTTTTGTTGTTAAGAGTTATTTTTTTAAAAAAGAAAATCATGCAACTATTTTTATATAAATAGTTTTTATTTACAAAAACATTCCCAAAAATGAAATAAACAATTGTGAAAGAGGACGATACTAAAGGGAGCTTTTAAAAAATAACTATGCCTTAAAAAGTTTAAACTTTATTACCATAGTCTGATAGACCAATTGACTAACATAGTTTATTATTATTATTATTATTAGTTTCGAGGGTTAAGGCTCAAATAGACCGGTAGGTGTGAAGTGCTAAACTCTAACAAACTGGGTATTGGGATGTCAAATATAAGAGTCTAGTAATAGAAAAATATCTATTTATTCTAAAAAAAATTGAAAAAATAGATAAAATTAGGGGTTTGAAAAGAAATATAGACATATCCTGATAAATTTTGATTGCATAGACATTTTTTTCATAAAATGACTAAAATGCCATTTGAAACCCAAACTTGAAAAGAAAGAATAAATAAAGAAACGTCGTCACTCCTTCCTCCACTGTCTGAAACACTCTTTAACAACTTTGTTTCATCTTATTGTTTAATCTTTGAATTGAAGCTGAGCAACAAGGTAAGACAATTCTCCGTAATCTCTCTCTAAATGGCGTAAGAATCTTGAAGTAGGTTGTAATGTTTTCGTAGCTTTCAACCACATTATGTAGCTTAAAATAGGGATATATATGTGAACTAAGCTTAGACATAGTACAGTTTTTGCCAAAATTTGCTGAAAATTGTAAATCGTAGAGAAAATCTGGTATCGCAGTCGAGGGAAAAGAAAACACGATTTGCCGAGCGAGATCGCTCAATGTGTCAGATATATAAGACCGACTTTCGACATGTCAAGGGGTCATGTCAAGTGTCGAGGGATTGTGTTGAGGCTATAGTCGAGTGTGGAGTTAGTGCGTCGAGTGGAGTGTCAATTGTCGGATGTATATTTTTGTCGAGTTAGTTTGTTGAGTTTGTGTGTTGAGTGTTAAGCGTCGAGCATATTCCGTCGAGATATGTCGAGCATTTGGGCAGAATTATCATTTTTGTGACCTATTTAAGCAATTTCGTAATGATTTTTTGTCCACGGACCTTATGTGATATGTCTTTATAATGCAGGATATGAAAACTTTACGCATACTTATTCTATACAATGGTTCTTGGATTATGCAAGAGAATGGTAGTTATTTTTACACCAGTGGGAGGGTGAAACCATTGACAATTCGTAGGTGTACTACTTATAATGAGTTGGTTGACTATATTAGTACTGAAATGGGTTGGGATCTTCGTAAGCATAACATAAGTTTAGAGGTTCAATTTGCTTTTAAGGGTGTTCTGCCATTACCGACTCCTATTGAGACTGACAAAAATGTTTGTTTTTTTATACAACGTTGTTTGGAGGACCAACAGTCATATACACTATTAATTGTTAAAGTTGATAATAGGAAGAAGCAAAGACAGAGGTCAGGATCTGATGCAGTACGAAAGCGACAAAGATCTTCTCATCCCTCTTTGTTTCGCTCAGCAAGTGGAAGCAACTAATTAAGTGAGTCCACTCCTGTTTGTGCACAACCATAATTGAATGATGACGTTAGCATTGAGTTTAAGCAATATTCAGGACATATAGGGCATGAGTCAGTTGGAATGTTAGGTGAAAATGAAGAAAGGGTGTCCCTGTTGATGCCATTGAGATTAGTACGTCATCTCGATAATATTAGAGAGTTTGATAGTTTGGGCAATATTGATATTAATAATGCTAATGATGATTTTAATGATGACGATGATGGTGATGAAGATTATGATGATGGTAGTGATGATGTTAGTGAGCATGGTGACGATGAGAATGATGATTGCACTATTCATATTGAAGATTTGGGTGAGGGTTTGAATGATTTTATTGTTGATGGTTCACATTTTGATAATGATGAACAGACGGAGATTTTGAATGATGTGAACTAGGATGTGCCGTTTACCCTTCCTTCTCCAATTCAGTCCATACCTACTCTTTCACTATACGGACATCAACGAGAACCGGTGTTGAATAATGAGTCAATAATGGATGCAAATTCTATACATCAAGAAGCTAATTTGGCTCTGAAAATGATAATCGTCAGGCTAACACATTTAAGTGGATGCCGCCTATTATGCATTCATCATCCGCAGTTGACGATGATGTTTCATCGTTTATAGTTGATGGGATTGAGGTTGCAGTTGGGCAGATGCTTAACAGCAAAACCGAGCTTTGTGAGAAGTTATCAAATTTAGCATTAAGACGCAACTTTCAATTCAAGGTGAGGAACTCCAACTCAACAAGATTTGAGGTCGTATGTCATGCTGAATCTTGTAAATGGCGTTTACGTGCCACAAAGGTAGCCAATTCACATTTCTTCCAAGTGAAAAAGTATAAGAACTATCACACATGCTCCGAAGTCAGACTTCACTCAAATCACAAACATGCAACTATACATGTCATTGGCGAACATATTAAGAGCAAATTCATTGAGGCATCACGAATATATCGTCCGAAGGATATTATGTTTGATGTTCAGAAGTCATTGGGTGTTAATATCACATACAACAAGGCATGGAGGCAGCTTTGCAAGAACTTCATGGATCTCATGAGGAATCATTCACACTACTCTCCCAATACATGTATATGGTTGAGAAAGCAAACCCGGGGACCAAAATGACTTTAGAAACTGATGACAGTAACAATTTCAGATATTTTTTCATGAGTATGGGGGCCTCTATTATTGGATTTGCATCATCAATTAAGCCAGTTATCGCAGTTGATGAATCTTTCTGAAAGAGAAATATAGAGGTACAATGTTTTTGGCTTCTTGCATGGATGGAAAAAAACAAATATACCCATTGGCATTTGGAGTTAGGCATTCTGAAAATGATGACTCGTGGAATTGGTTCGTAAGACAGTTGCATGATCATGAAATACGAAATGTCTGAGATCTTGTTTTCATTTCTGACTGTCATCGTAGCATTGAAAGAGCTATTGTAGAAGTTTTTTCTCATGCATTGCATGGATTGTGCACTTATCATCTGAAGGGTAACTTGAAGGCCACATTCAAGGACGAGGCTTTGTTGGATATATACTCTCGAGCTGCAAGGACATATCACTATGCTGATTTCAACTATCATATGCAGTAAATTGGATCTTAAATGCCCACAACAGTAATTTATCTTCGAGAGATTGGAGTCGATAAATTGGCACGTTCACAGTTTCATGGCCGATGATATAACATCATGACAACAAATATTACTGAGTTGATGAACAGCTGCTTGCCACATGCGTGATTCCTTCTGGTTACATTGTTAGCAGATTATTATCGGGCAAACTTGCAGTAATGGTTCTACGAGCGTCGAGAGTTATTTGCTAAATCAAAATTTCATCTCTCGCAGTAGGCTAACAAGTTAATACATGTGAATGTTGTTGACATGCACGCTTGGACATGCACGTGCAGGGTTTTTGATCTTGACCAGCTTCTGTGTGCACATGTATTAGCTGTTTACAAACGTATGAACCTATTGACATGCCATGATTATTGTGCTCATTGGTATAAAACTGAAACATCACTACATGCATATACTCTACCAGTTGTTCTTGTTGGAGTTAGTGAGAATTGGATGGTTCCTGAGGAGGTACGCAGCAAAGTGGTTCTATGCCAGTCATGAGGAGACCAGTTAGTCATCCTCGGAGGAAACGAATCCCTTCCGTCAGTGAGTCTAGCTCGTCTCGAAATTGCGGGCGATGTGAAAGTTCCGGGCACAATCGTCAAACTTGTCAAAACCCAGTTCCACTTGGTGCTATTACTAGGGCGCGACGTGACAGGGATGATGTCTGTCAAATGTACATAACAGGTATTTTTCTCTATGGAATATTATTTGTTTGCTCTAAGCAATGTAGTGTATTTATTTTATTCCATTGGAGGCTAGTTCAAATGACTAAACTTTCATTTATGTACTCTTGTCAATATATAAGACATTCATGTATGAAACATTCATTTACGTGCTTCGTCAATGTATAAAACATTCATGTATGAAACATTCATGTATGAAACATTCGTTTTCGTTCTCTTTGTCAATGTATAAAACATTCATGTATTAAACACAAGTTTATGTGCTTTGTCAATGAATTAAACATTCATGTATGAAACAGGAATTTATGTGTTTTGTTAAGGTATAAAACATTCATGTATGAAACACGAATTTATGTGCTTTGTTAAGGTATAAAACATTCATGTATGAATAGTATCTGATGACGTACACGTATGTACCAATACATCTGGTTAAAAATGCATTTACATTTTTTCATACTGACCTTTTCACTTGACTATACAAGTATGTATCCTTATATATGGAAAAAATGTGTTAGTATACTGTATGTGTAACTATATAAAAATGTGTAAGTATACAAAAATTTGTAAATATACAAAAATGTGTATCACCACAAAAAATGTGTAACATGTAGGAAAAAATCATGGGACAAAAAGTCTACCATGCATGACACAAAATCATGGTAGAGTCGTGCTGGGCTGCAGCTCAATATCCGGTGACACAACATCGGCAGGCCCTATAGTGGCCGAGACGGCCTCCTCCGCCTATGGAAGAATGCGATAAGCCCAAAGCTGTAATGCCATTCTTCGTCAAAGTGTCTCGTCCATGAATGCCTTAATGTCTGCCAAAGGAACGTCCACCGCTAAGAACTCCATGTACTTTAAACAATACATGCCGTATGCTTCTCCCCCAAACTCCTGTTGTGGTACCTCGGACAAATCCTTAATGCGCTTAATGTCGTACAGGGTTGTGGGGTAGTCAGGAATACCATAAACATCCATTGAAACCATACGTGGTATCAGCTCTGCCAGGCACCAGACTGTATCTCTCACTTTATGTCCTTGATTAAAACAACACATGCTAATACATTGAACATAAATGGACTCACCCTATCCACATCGATCCATGGTCGTCCAATGAGGGGCATCTCCCTAAGGAGAAACTGGACAATATCTCACTCGTTCACCCAGTCAATATTATCCAGTCTGTTCAAGAATAGTGTCCACAACGACTGCACTTTTAACTACAATTTCATGAGGACGGTTAGCTAACTCTCGAGCAGGCATAATGACAGAAATCACAAATTAACTATAATTTCAGTTGTTTTGCAAATACCTACCCAGAAAATTGTGTCAAAGAAAGCAGACCTCTGGACAACACCTACGCCCATATCGCAGGCTCTACAGCATAACATCTACAAGTAGCTGTCAATATGCTGTATATAGTAATAGTAATCAATAAATATTATGCTAGTATATTGTTCAAGAGGAGACGACAAGGAGTGAAACAAACCTCAGATACAAGCCACTCGATAGGCGTGGTCAACGTCTTGAAGAACTCATCGCTAGATACGCAGATACCCAAGTCAACATCGCCTGACTCCTCACTCATCCATGTATCGAAGCTAATGTAATCAGCATCTGGTATAGGGGCATGTGGGTCAAATAGTGTAACCCGAGTCCACAGGACGCCATGGGAGACATTGTCAGCATCCTGTGTCATGGCCTCGCAACGCTGTAAAGTGGGCTCCTCCGCGGGCTGAAGGACTAGACCCTCTATGGATTGAACAACCATGTCCTTTGGCTGTACATGTGAAACGTCAGAGGATGGTTTTGTGGCACGACTCTCGCTCTTTTTCTACCCAGTGGATTGACGAAGGGACTCCGTTTATACTTTCCTGGAAATGGTCGTCAACCTCGGAGGGAAACGAAGCTAGTGGGCGCAACATCGATGGCACGAACACTCATGTCCATAGGTTCAGGTTCTGTTGCCTCCTGACCGTCACCGTCATCGCCCATACCATTATCCGAATCTTGTATTATAGTAAAGTAGAATGTTGTGTTAAGCGATATAACATCATGAAAATCATTAAATCCGTTTATTAACTCGTGCGACGTACCGTTACAGCATATCCAAAATGGCCACCTAGTAGTACAACTGCCTCACGCAGAAGCACTATCTCCTCCTGCATGTCCTTGTTCTCCACCTGTAACATTGTTATCTCCTCCCGGAGTCCTACAAGCTCACGCAAAACTTTACTCTCGAATCCATCATAGAACGGCTACGCCTGTATATCATTATTCATAATCACCATGAGAAACCAATCAACTAGTAATGTAAACAAAAATGTATACGAATGTAAATTTTCATTATATACCTTTGAGCTGGAAGGGACATCATGTATAGGAGGAGAAATGTCACGGTAGGTGGTCGCGCGACCCGAAAGAGAAATCGAATTGCCTACAAGACCATAGCAGTCGAAGGTGATAGGTGCAGTACTGATGGGGGGACCGGTTATGTCCATGATTGCCCCCATATCAGGTCTATCGATGGAACTATGTCCAGCGGGATGAGCTCCTGATGGATCCTCATGACTATGACTCTTGTATACTGGAGTTGTAAGACTAACAGGGAAAGCCAGTGAGGAAGATCGCACAAGATCATCTGCAAGACCGATTGTGTCAATGACTGGCCCCACATTAGGTCTAATAGGAGAACTTTGACCAAGCGGAGGTGGAGCTGATGGATCCCCTGTGGGAAGTGGCGGCAATAAGAGAGTATCCACATATGCTGCCCATGCTGCATGTGCACCTCTCCAGATGCCAACTACTGCAGCAAGCCTAATATACCAATGTGTCGTCTGCTCCGCCTTAGATGGCTTCAAAACGATTAGTGGACGAGCCTGCATCATCAAATAAGCCATCATATTAAACAGTAATTCGTTGTGAATGATAACTGGAAAAACAATCAGTGGAACTTGACATACCTGCCTCCTAACCAACATGACATCACGTTTGACGATGTCCTCTAACAGGGTTTATTGTGTCTCCCACTTTAACAAGCACAGTATCCTCTTCGTAAACACCCCGTCTGCTCGTCCATATGTCGCGCCAATGTATGGCACGACCTCATACAACCATGCCTTAATAACATGAGGGTTTTTTTTAGTGACAATGGGTATTTGAAAATGTAATTCAAAGAAACAAATAAACACGTCTAACATTTGTTTTTCAGTATGTATCCGAATAGCGTATGGGCACCCTTCTAAGTTATATGTCTCCAAATGCTTCCCTTTCCCCATCATCTTCTTCTTCTTCGCTTCGGCTCGTTTCTTATACTTTCTCAACCTCTCATCCAAAGCTTTTTTCATCCCGTTAAGTGTCTTATCATAAGACACCGAACCCTATGTATAATTGTTAAAACTATCCAATGTGTTGACAAAATTCAACCACTTATGGGAGATATATCGGCGTCGATCCCGTCCCATAAAAAACTGCTGGAGCATGTAATACAAGGCCAGTTTTAGGACATCCTCGTCTGGCATAGCTGACACATTTAATTCCTTAAGTCTCGGATAGAAATGCATGAGCTCCATGTCCTCACCCCCAAAGTACGTATCCAACAAATGGCACGGATTCAAGACATTCGATATTGGTGGCACGGGGATAGCAAATCTCAAAACAGTAACTAAACCGAACTCGTGGGCAGAAAAACGAATTAGTCTTCCTGGAAAGAAGGAAAAAAAATAAGATGCCAATAATGGTAAAAAAAATTAAAACTACAACCATCAAATGCTAAAAAATAAAATTACTTAACTACATTATAGTTCAAACACCATATTTTTACCTTTAATAAGCAACCACATCTCTTCATCATACCTCACTATGTTAACCTCCCACTCAAGCACATTGTGCACTAACTGAGACGGAAATGATAACTTCTAAATGTCTAGGAGAAACCCAAAACATGTATTATGAAACATATTTTGTTGCCTCTCATTCAAGTTTGCACGAATCCATTCTATACAGTCCAAATTTGCTAAGTTTGTGATAATCGCATGATAGTGCTCACCATACGGAGTCTTTAGGGTGAATGAGAGTCCAAATTCATTTGTCATTTGCTTTATCCTGCAAAAAAAAAAAGTACATTATAGTTAAATATGATGAAAAAAGATAAAAAACAAGACTAAAACAAGCAATCTGTCAAAATGCTTGATACAACTCGATGAAACATGACCCGCTTGCTAGAGCTCGAATACAGAAATCGACGCTCGACGAAATCTATCGAGTATCCAAGGAAACATTTGTCAGATTTCTAGAACCGACATATGCTAGGTCAGACATCAGACAATACAACTGTGTCGAATGTCGGCTTAGTCAAGTGTCTGATTCAGAATCCGACATTGTATACTCTTCGGTTGATGTATCCAACACTCGACGCAAGTGTTTTCATTTTCATTGATTGTTGGCTACACGTTAACCGACAACAGCATCCGAAGCCCATGAAACAGACACTCGACACTATAATTACATGTCATCGAGTGTCGGAGACATGGTTTTGGTGTACCATATGTTAGTTTATATGAAACCCACACTCGATGAAAGTGAAAATAGGTTCGTCGAAGAAATGAGTCGAGTCCTATAGGATGCTTCAACTGACACTCGTTATCAGGGCATTTTACATAAAACCGACACTCGACATTCCCAATTACAATGATGTTGCGTGTCGAAGACATAGTTTCGATACATTGAGATGTTAGTTTACACAAAACCGACACTCAATATCTTCAAAAATGCCCTAATGGCGAGTGTCGGTTTATGCATCCGACAGGACTCGATAGTTCTGTCGAGTGTTGAGCGAAGACCGACACTAACCATTGTCTTCGTCGTGACGAAACACATCAATTTTCACTCTTTTTACACATATGAAACCAAAAAATCAACCAAATAACACTTCATTTAGCCCCACGAACTCAAGATAAGTACAAAATACGATCCGAAACTCAAGTCCCAAATTCAAAATCCCTAAAATCTAGCCCAAATCCCTAATTAATTCAAATGTGTAAATTTTCTATATACATCTCTATTCCTTTGGGTTATGCCTAATCTAAACGTTATTTTCATTCTTCATAAGTCAAATATCACTTCAAACGATCAAGAAAACAAGCAAAAAATTAAAAAAAAAAACTGACATCATAACTTACTCGAACTGAATGTTTTTGCTTCTCTTTACGTTCCTCTTGCTTCTATCATCAAAGAATGGTCATTCCTCATTCCTCTTGCTGCGTTTTAGACTGTATTTTGAACGGTGTCGAGGGGTATTGGAAGCTCGACAACAACAGACGATTATGGAAATAGGAAAAGGTAAGTGGAGGGAAAACGGAAATAAAGAGTTTAGGAATAAATTGAATTTCAAAAGGCATTTTAGTTATTTCACGAAGAAAGTGTCTATAGAATCAAAATTTATCAAGACGTGTCTATATTTCTTTTCAAATCCCTAATTTTGTCTATTTTTTCAATTTTTCCTTTGCTCTATGGGTTTATTGAATGTCGGGATGGTATTTAAATTTTTCACCACCTAATTCATTTTTGAAATATGCCCTTTAATTTAGCTTATCTACGCGGTGTGTTTATTTTATTAAATGGTGTGTTTATTTTATTAAATCACCTGAAAAACAATTTTATATCTCCTCGCCAAAGTTATAGATGTAATAGTATTTTTCTAAAACATCATGGATAAACACGATATTGGGTTTGGGTCATCCAAATATGAGAATCAAGACTCATGGGCCTGAGGCCCAACAAGTCAAATTTAATCCAGATCAGCCCAACATTGTGCCAGCCCAATCATAATCTTTTTCTCTTTTCTTTTCAATTAGTTCTTCAATTCAATTAAAAGTAGTTCTATTTGATCCTCAATTTTTTATCTCGTTAAGCTTCACTTTTAATTTAATAAAGATATAATTGTAGCTTTAAATATATTACAACCTTTTGTTATCTCTCATCTTAAATTTTAACTATTTTCATTTTCTCAAATAAAGTTTTATTGGACTTTAATGATGTCTAGCTTTTTATTTTTTTATTTTTTTAATTTAACAGTTAATCAATTAAACATTTAATTAATTGTTATTTGATTTGATTGTATTTGAATTTTTTTATTCAATATTTTATATCATTGCAGTTCTTAAGTTCAAGGAATTATTTTAAAAAATGTCATAATTGTAATGCTAATCATTTATCTCCTTTATCTTATTTAAAACTCTGAATCTATATAAAAAAATTAATTAATCAAATTATCTTTTAATTTTGGTGTTTAAAAGAGTTAAGATAATATGGATACTTTAATGTCCTTTTAATCTAAATATTTGATCGATTGAAACTTATAAAGAAAGAAAGAAAGAAATATTAACTTAATTCGAAATAAAACAAAGGGAAACTAGAGATGAAGTTGACGTGAGACGGAGAGATAAAGTTGGTAAAGTAAAAGAGAAAATAAGGGAAAGAGGTAAGAGATATATAAGGAGAAAATAAAAGTTTCGTCTACATGATATTAATTATTCAATGTATTATATTTTTGTTACAAATTTACCCTTATTTAATTTTGAAATGGGGGCTAATAAGATTGAATATAGGGGTTGGATAGAACTACTCTTCAATTGAAACTTATTGAAATTAATTAGAGACACAATATTTTATTTAAAAGGAGAATCTATTTATATTAATTATCTACAATTTAACTGTTAAAATCCATGTAACTCATACAAATAAATTTACTATTGATACTGAAAATCGATCGACCTCCAGCTCACCAGTAAAATTTATATTTGTTGTGAAAGATCTAACTCAATAAAAAGAAAAATGAGGAAGATTGGAGAAGGAGGGTGAAAGTAGGGAATTTTAGGCCATTTGTTCATCAAGACGGTTGCTGTATTTCAGTCAACCAAGGCTCTAGTGATATAATTGAACTGCACACAAAGAGAAAACAAAGGTCAGACTTGCTGGCAGTGTTGCCGGCGATAATCCTCAGATGCTTAAGTCAAATACTAGAATATAGAGAGAAATATCTGGTCAACCAGGGAGAGACGATAGAGAGAGAGAGAGAGAGGGAGAGAGTTATAGAGTTTTTTAGGAGTTAGAGAGTTTCAAACTTTGATTTCAAGCAAAGGAACCTATTTAAAGGAGTAATTCTTGTACATATGTTGTCATGCATGGTGTAAAAGAGGCACCGCATTGCATGAAAAGAGCTGGTGATGACTCCTAGCTAGAACCTATGGAGACACTTGAAGAACAAAAATATTCCTTTAGGAGACACTTGGAAGCTTGTAAGGGGTTTGGTGAGACACTTGGACAAAATGCATCTTGCTTGAAGAACACTTGGAGAGAAGCTTCAACCTTTATTATTTTATTAATTTTTGTCATGCAATGATGAAATTGATTACGTGTAGTTCATCGGTCAAGTTGGGCATTCGTTATACAATTATCTGGTCAATCAAAAGGTCTCGATATTAGGAGAGAGAGTAAAGTCATCATCGATCAGATTAAGGATGAAGAATCCATTACTCCAAAAATCAAGCCGCCACTTAGGATAAAAGATATATAAATTCTACCTCTTGATGATGTGGCTTCAAATATTAATCTTATTAGTTGTCCCAATTTTTCATCCATCAACTAACCCCCTAAATTCCAAGGCAAAACATTAGTATTTGGCTTGGAACTTGACTCTTTGAAGAAGCAAACTTTATACAATACTTCTTATGTCTTAGCACCACCCTCTTGATTGTATTACTTCTTTTTTTCAAGGTTGATTAAAATACTAACAATTCTCATTATTTTGCTTATAGCCTATTGTGCCTTTCTTGTGTTAACTTCTCTTTAGCCAAAATAGTAAGGTTGTAAGTGAATTTGAGAATTTGTTACTCTAAAACACTAGAGGAAAATAAGCAACAACTAAAGTTGTGAAAGAGAAGATTATACAAGAGAAATCCTTCCAAGTATTAGTCATAAAAAAAAAAAGTTGTACGAGGAGAAAATACCAATATAATTGTAGAAGAAGAGGAAACCATTTCATCGACATCTCTGATCTACTAGAGTGTAAGCGATTTCGCTTCACCTTTTGACTCGTCAACCAAATTCGAGTTGGACATTCTAATTATAACACAAAGCTTAATTGTTCGTATTCATATTGTGTCATTAAGTGCCCAAGTGACTTTTGAAGGAGAGGATGCGACTGGTTGCAAGACAAAAATAAGTAGCACAAAGGTACTATTTTTGAAATCCCTCTAATTAATCAGGATTTAGATGAAGTCTTCATATGTGGAGCTTTCACAAAATCCAACCTCATAGCATTGAATTTACAGAGGGTTTGATATTTTTTCCTTCTCATGAATTAATGACAAAACTTTGCATTTGTCTCATCCTTACTCATGTGGGTATGCCTTTTATGATTATTTTTTCCACTTGAAATGGTTGATGAAGAGACCAATGTCAGATATGGAGGCTGTGGTGCTCAACATTATCCAATGAAATGTATGGCCTTGATAGAGCTGGTTTTATCAATGAAGCTAATGATAATAATAGAGCTTATGGCACTAAGAAAATTAGTGGTACTCATAAAGCTCGAGGTACCAACAATACTTGTGGTAAATTTTGGGTTGACAACGAGATTTGATCTTTTATAATTGTAATGACTCATCTTCTTTCTTTTGACTATTTTTCGAAGAATACGACTTTATGTTGTTGTGTTCAAAAGAATTGAACTCATACAATATAGCCTTCATCATTTATTTGAATTTTGTTTGGAGTACTCTGATTATTCTTGTACCTTCATATTCAAATAACATCTTTATCTATTCCCAGATAAACGCGTGGTCGACCAGAAGGTAGATAAATTGGTATACTGTAGATATTGTGCGCCTGCCAATTAAATTCCCATCTCAAACAATGATATTGAATAGAGGGATTTTGATCGACCAAGCGCACCAACTTGAATATCTTTCCTAGCAATCTATTTAAATATTGAAGAATTATTCTGTAGGCACCAAATATTCATTCATTATGCTAGCATTCTAAGTGGTGATCACATATAACTTCCCTGGTCGACCAGATGCATTACATGGAAAGCCTCATATGACGAACTATTCATATAGAAAGTAGTCTTATCTTAGATAAATATTGCAATGGTGAAAATATAAGATAATTATACCTTAGGCATCATATGCGTTATGGTTGCGCCAACATTGCAAATGGAGAAAACAAATAGAGGCCGTGGTTGACCATATGTATTGAAGCAAGTATCATTCATGGTGATTTATTGAAATATAAGGCAACCATACATTAGGCACCAAATACCTCTCCATCATATTAACCTTCAATTGGTGATCATATACAATGGTCCTATACATGACATGGAAAATCTCATACGGTGAATCATTCAAACAGGAGGTAACTTTATCTTAGATGAATCTTACAATGGTGAAAATATAGGGCAATTATACCTTAGACATCCCATACCTATGGTTGTGCCAACATTTCAAATGGAGAAAATAAATCAACGTCTTCGTCGACCATGACATTGTGCTAAAAATCTTTCTTGGCAAATTCAGATAATAATACCTCAGGCGTCAGATCGCCTTTCCTAGTGAATTTGGGTAATAGTACCTTAGGCGCCAATCTACTTTTTAAGTTTAAGGTAACTTTACCTTGGGCATCGTTGCCCATGATTGCTTTAGCACTTCAAATGGAGAAAATAAATAAAGGTCCTAGTAGACCCATCACGTTGTACTAGGAATATTTCCTGTTGAATTCGGGTAATAGTATCTCGGGTGTCGTATTACCTTTCCTGGTGAATTTGAGTAATAGTACCTTAGGCATTAGTCCATCTTTTCTTGTGAATTTGGGTAATAGTATCTCAAGTGCTAGCTCACCTTTCCTGGTGAATTCAGATAATAGTACCTGGGTTTCAGTCCACCTTTTAAATTTAAAGTAATTCTACCTTAGGCTTTACATGCCTATGATTGCACTAACACTTCGAGTGGAAACATAATCCAAGGTCCTGGTTAACCTATTATATTATGGTAGGCATTCGAGATATTTATGGAGATACAAACACACCAAATGGAGAATTAACTTTTGAAAGAGATATATGATATATCCATCATAGATGTAATAAGGCAAATATCGTTCAAGAACTACAACTTGATTGATATACTTGATGAAGTGTAAAATAAAGATTGCTGACAATACACTATGTATGTTTCAAGAATTGCAACTTGATTGATATACTTGGTGAAGTGTAAAACTGAGATTGTTGATAATACACTTTCATATATTCAAAATTACATGAACATATTTTATCTCCATTTTTGACAATGTAACAAAACTCATTGAGTTCGTAGCAAGGAAACAACTTTGATAGTCTTTTTTGGGTAGTCCTTGTTAATGGATACAAACACCAACTCTTTAGTTGAAGATCTAGTAGGTGCAAGTTATCATCTTTGGTCTATATTGAAGATTGGAATAGATTCTTCAACTAGTTAATCAAGAATAGCTTCTTCAACTGGTTAACCACTATCCGTTAGATTCGGATTATGGATTGAGAGAGTCTCCTCAACTTGTTCTTTTATAAAATTAGCATAGCAAGTTATTGCCAACTTTTGGTTACCTCATAACTCTTCAACACCTTCCTCAGTAGGAAATTTCAGCATGAAGTGACAAATATAGGCTATTGTCTAAAAGTTAATTAGGGCTATCGACCAAGAATAGAATTATAGGCGAGGAAAATCCACCACCAAAAAATTCATAATGATGGTTTTCTCGTGGGGACCATCTCCTATTGTTACCAGTAATTGAATTGATCTAATGGCGTTACACGATCTCCTGCAAACCTTTAAAGGAGGTTTCATTTGGTTGAAGCTAATCTTTGGATAATTCCGTGCTAGTAAAAGCATCCAGGAAAAGTATATTTACAGAGCTTCTGGCAACCACCAACACTTACTTTACATTCCAATATTCAATTATCATTACTACAAGCAAGGCATCATCATGAGGAAAAACTACACCTTGGGCGTCTTTTTTGTTGAAGAGTACCGGTGCATGGGAAACATGGGCTTGTTTTGTTGTCCCTGTTGACACATCAACTTCTAGAGCTTCTACATAGCTCCCAACTTCTCTTGCATGGGCTTTTAAAGCATGATTTGAATTTTCCTTGATACTAGGTGATGTGTTCAAAACTAGCAAGTATACTAGTCGCATAAGTAATAAAGTGAAAAGTAAGATATCGTTCCCACGAGGATTGATTCTAATTGAATTTGTTATTTCCAGCAACAATCAACTAAATGGGGGGTTTTGTTGGTTGTTAACTAGATGAAAAACTGAATACGACGGTAATTAATGAATAACACAATGCAAACTTAATTGAAATGGGAATTAATCAATGACAGAAATCTGGTCAAGGGATCATTCTCCACCACAAAATATGGATTTGCGAATTAATTGTAGAATTATCATCCAATTACACCATTGAAATTATCAACCGTAGATAACAATAAGCTCTGTTATCCCAATCTTTCCTTACTTTGTTGTTAAATAAAACAGGCTCTTTATTTAATCTCTATCCATTAAACAATCTAGAACAAGCTCTAAATTTAATTCAATGGATGCATTACGATAAGAAAGATAGGTTGATCTAAGCAATAAACACACAAGCTCGGATTATTTAACTTAGGTTGTATTCTCCATTGTAATCTCTGATCACAATTTTGCTACTAATGATTAGAATTTCAAGACAATTACGGATCAAGATTTCTAATCTAGCAATAGACAATATCCAGATTATATTCAGTTGGCCACCCAATTACAATCAGTAAGTAATCATAAGCATTAAACATGGGAAAATACAAGCAACTTCAATTAGAGAATTGGATCATAATTTCTTGCACAATCAACTCACAAACACCATATCAAGGGCTTTGAAATCAACCTCAACCAATTCAGATTCAGTGACACATGTTCAAAAACAATACAAATACAATACAATATGGAGACATTCCAGAAAATGAAAGGGAAAGGGAAAACTTAGCAAATTTGATGAAATCTTTTAGGATTTGTAGTTCTTCTTCTTTCCAAGCCTTCAATCTCCTTCAAGAACTCCAAGAGATGAGAGAAATCCAAAGATGCAGCCTCCTCCACGTTATCCCCTCTTCAAGTTATGAAATAAAACCCTAAAATGTGTTTAAATACTCTGCTACAGTAACGTGCTACAGTGTCCCGTATTATACATGCTACAGTGATGTGTGGAATTACATTTCTACACTTCTCACACTGTTTTGATTACAACTTTCGGTACACTGAATGAATTCATAAACCGTAAATTTCTCCAAAAAGTAGACTTCGAGAGCTTTTCAACGGTATATGATATGTCATCGGTTCATTGTATATCAATACAATTAAATCCGAGAAGATGGTTGACTAGCAGAGGTGAAAATGAAGGGTTTTACTCCATTTTTGTGCAAGTTGCTGCAAAACTCCTACAAACATCAAAACCACACAAAACATAAAAATACCAAGGAATATAGCAAAGAAACATGGACGAATTGATATGAAAATGATATATAAATAGACACTTATCAAATTCCCCCACACTTAAACTTTGCTAGTCCTCGAGCAAGTACAACGATATAAAACAAAACTAAACCGAAACAGAATCAAAGAAAAATTAAAACACACAAATGCTTCAACTTGCAAATAGGCCTCAAAGATGGTACTTAATTATAACCCAAGGAAAACTTCAAAATAATGCACTTGATCAAGAATTTTATCTCAAAGATTAGTTTCGCTTCACTTCAATTCCTCAAGTGTGTGTGTATAGAGCCATTCTCACATAATCATTTGTAACCCGGATGAGTTTATGCATGAAAATAAATCATATTTAATACTGAAGATGTGCGTATAAATGAACTCCATAGGCTTGCTTTTCAAGTCACTCTCCACTAATGTAGACAAGCACAACACTATGGATCAAGTAGGGCTTTATTAAGCTTGTAACGTTTGGCTTGGGTGAAGGTTTGATAAAGGATAATAACTTGGCTCAAATCACCCACAAACACATAAATCATTCAAGATTATGTGGAGCTCAACCCAATAACACAACTTCATTTCAATTCACAGATTACTCCCCCAAACTTATTTAGAACACTCAATCTTTTTTTTTTTTTTTGTAGAAAACAAAAGAAAACTACACCCCCACACTTTGTTGTTTCATTCTTTTTAAGAACCTTAAGGGTATAGATCTCTTATTCTTCTTTTTTTTCTTTTTTTTTATGCACTTCCCTCCCCCACACTTAAACAACACATTGTCCTCAATGTGGAAGTACGTGGAACATAAGTACAGATTGGCTTTTTTTCTTTTTTTTTTTACAAACATAATAAAACTCACTTGCTTTGCTCAAATCCAACCTCCTCTAACTTCCCAAAACCAGAACAAGCTCAAAATTTAATTGCAAAATCTACATGCTCATAGGTAAGGGATAAACTGTTTGGAAAAATTCATTAAGTTAGGAAATCTTTTAGTGATTAACAAAGAAAAAGGCTTACAGAGGCTCAAAGGGGTAACTAGGGATCAGGTTGGCTATTAAGGCTCAAACGGTCCAAAGATGGCCTAAATCATTTCCCAAATGTTGCACAGTCTAGGATTTCGCCTCGAGTGACCATCAAACAAGTTCTAGAATTCATTGAAATCTGAGAAACATTTAAATTACATAAACTTTCTCTAAGTGAACAAATAACTCAGTGATAATGGCTCAGTGCTCAATTTTGTGCAAGGAATCAAAGGTAAAGCAAAAACTAATTAACATTTCAAGCACAAAGATCCATGCATCATTATCATTTTCCAAGAGTTATTCTTAATTCAATCATTATCTTATCATCGACCCACAAAATGCAAGAAAAGAGGTACGTGGCGTTGTTACACCTGAGTCAAGATTGTATATTTCAACAATCCTTAGGACCAGTAGCCCGCAGACTTAAGGTTTCCAGCCTATATACCTTTATTATGAATTCAAACAACATGAAATAAACAAACTTGTGCGTTTCAAGGGTAAAGAAACCCCATATTCTGCCATTCTCAGGTTTTTCCACAATGTTTTTTTTTTTCTGCACACAACTCTAAATTACGCAAAACTAAACTGTTCAACAAGAGCAGTAGTTAGAATGGGTCTGTTTAGAAGTTAGCCTCCTTATTCAGCCATTATGGATGAAGAGATTTTCAAGCTTGAACTCGAGATTAGAAAATATTACCTGGGACTGTGAGATGAAGTTTTTTTCTACTCTTGATCAGAGAAAAAACAAACAAACCAAAAAAAAAAAAATTATTAACATTTAACAAACCAATGGGTTTCCGATGGATGTTTAGCTGTGCCCAAGAGGTGATTTGAAATATCTCCTCTAATGTACCATAACCACCCGGCAAAGCTATAAATGCATCGGACTTAACAACCATATGTGCAATACGCTCATGCATACTAGAGACCTGTAACTCTTCCCCGATTGTGTTGCCTACGATATCTCGTACAGCTAATGGTTTAGGGATAATGCCGAGAACTTTACTTCCTCCTAAGGATGCAGCTGTCGACACACACCCCATTAACCCAAGACTACCCCCTCCATAAATCAAATAATACCCCTCGCAGCTAATGTCCTACCAAGATCAAGAGCTGCTGTTGTAAACTCTCCATCTTTACCAAATTGCGATCCACAAAATACGCATATATTTTGGAATCGCCGAATTGGTGTTTTCTCCATTTCTACAAGTGCTCTAACCTTGTGTAAGACAATGATGCACGTTAGGTAATATGCTTTTCAAGTGCAAGACAGGTTATAATAATGACATTTGAAAATATGGAGAATGTATATATACACACGTAAAACTCTCAAATTTTGACACATGGGGACATAATTTCGGTGGGGGTTGCTCGATGCAGATTTATCGCCCCAAGATTTGAAAAAATGAGATATGCTTTCGGCGAGGTTTGACAAAACCTACACACTTGTCTCCCACGTGAAGCATGGAAAATGGAGATACACTTTCGGCGGGGGTTGACAAAACCCCCACACTTGTCTCCCACGTGAAGCATAAAAAATAGAGATACACTTTCGGTGGAGGTTGACAAAACCTCCACACTTGTCTCCCACGTGTACTTATGCCATAGGGTAGTCATATGGTTTGTCAAAAAGAAAACTTGAAATTAAAACAAACAAAATCAACAAACAACAACAACACAAAAACAACATTGATAATCAGATCAAACGAAACAAGAAAAAAAAATTCGACAACAACAA
The DNA here is from genome assembly GCA_013180625.2 of Boswellia sacra. Classification (NCBI taxonomy): domain Eukaryota; kingdom Viridiplantae; phylum Streptophyta; class Magnoliopsida; order Sapindales; family Burseraceae; genus Boswellia; species Boswellia sacra. Next base: position 220,419 of record SNVD02005410.1, read on the forward strand.
CACACATTCAAATATACAAGTAGTTGTGATTGTGGCTCACATCTTCCTCTGGTTTTACGTCCAGTAACGGCTGAAACGCCTTCTATGAGTCGGGGATTTGCTTCCCATCCAGTTTTCTTATAAACTGGCAAACAGGGTCGTTTTTAGTCAGATTCCCTAGACTATAACACTGCAATTCATCACGAAATTGTGTCCATAGATTAAGCAATTCACGCTGAACAAGTCCACAAGAATGTGACTCGAGAGTTAACAAAACATTATCCAGCGACTCATTACTCAAACCATTCTTAATAAATGAAAGTTTATCTTCTCTATTCCTGGACGCAAAACCTAATGAACGACAAGTCTGGTTACAATTCCATCTAGCACATTTATAACATACTTGTAACCTTTTCGCTCTTCGCCTCTTGGCGTAGTAGCTCTTTCCTAGACCAGGCATGTATTTTGCGAGATTAATGTCCGGCTCACCGGACAATCTCACCCTGGCTTCGATAAGCCATCGGATATCAGCAGGCACATTTAGGAGCATCAATGCCCAAAGTCTAGTCATCCGTACTTTATAAATTTTAAACACAGCATTTTGAGGAAGTGAAGGGAAATATTTACGAAGGTTCGATAGAAAGATATCAGCATCCATAGAAGAGACGAAAAGGAGAGATATTACCGATAATGCGATTGAGTTTGTTCTTCTCCCAGATATGCACGTTTCAAACCTTCGAACAATGGCTTCAACTCCCGTTTGAATGTTTCCACAAGCTACTGCACAAATGAGCTCAAAGCACAGAGTAATCAAATTAAACAAAAGAAAGGAAAAGAAAAGAAAAGAAACGAAACTAAGGACACATAAAAGAGATAACAACACAATAGCAAACAAAAGTCAAAAACAAGTAAAAAATATAAAAACAAATAAGACAGATGGCAAAGAGAGATAAACCTGATCAATTTGATGGCCTATGAAAGGAATCTCCTCGAGACACAAAAATCGATCATTATTACCTCATTTTATTTTTCTTTTCTTCTTTTTTTTATTTTTCAAAAACATTGGGTTGCCTCCCAATAAGCGCTTGGTTTAACGTCCTCAGCCCGACGTTGCTTCCATCATGGGAGGATCCAATTTTCGTTGTGCTTCTCTAATGGGCTTGGATCCCTCTTCTAACAAGATACAGTCAATGCATATGGATGGGCCTTGGATTTCAACAATTGTCCACTCAATAGCTATTTTATGATCTGTAAGTATTCAGACGAGTTTATCTTCTTGTATTCGTGCAAGGCCCATTTCCATTGTAACTCGCAAAGTATCATTCTCACCCAAGAATCCATGATTCAAATGATCTGGAAGTGACTTAAGCTCCAAGGTATTGGCTTTCATCACAGAAGGAAGAAGTTTCTCATTAGATAAAGGCAATTCAATGTACGAAACATCATACCTATTTGTGGTGATAGCTCTAGTCTCATCCAAGCTTGTCACAGCTTCCTCCACTTCTTTAGACACTTGTATCAGCTTTCTTGGTTCTTTAAAACTTTCTATCCTTATGTGTTCACTAATAGCAACATCCACTCCATTCTTGCGAGTTAACTCAAAACATTGTTGTGGCAAATAATCAATAATGTCAACTGCAAAAACAGAATGTAAGTCATTAGAGTACCTCATTTCCTCAAAAATATTAAAACACATCACCTTGCCATCAAACTCTATGGTCAGAGTGCCATCATGAACATCAATCTTGGTTCTAGCAGTTTTCAAGAATGTCTCCCTAAAAGAATCGGTGTTGGATTAGGGGATGTCTCATCCTCTATTTCAAGGACATAGAAGTTTGCTGGAAAAACCAATTGATTCACCTGCACAAGCACATCTTCCACAACACTTTTGGTAAGTTGAATGGTAATATCAGTTTCTGCAAAAGGTCCAAGATTTAAAGAAGCATAAATAGAATATGGCATGATGTTAATAAATGCTTCTAAATCTAACGTAGCTCTTTCAAACTTAGTTTTACCAATGGTGCATGTAATGGTGAACGTACCTGAATCTTTGTATTTCGGAGGAATTTTTCTTTGTAAAATAGTTGAAACATTTTCCCCCACACTTACCTTCTCATTTCCTTTCAACTTTCTCTTGTTGGTACATAACTCCTTGAAAAATTTTGCATAACGAGGTAATTGCTTGATAGCATCCAGAAGTGGTATATTTACCTCAATCTTGCGAAAAGTTTTCAAGGTTTCCTGTTCTTGTTCCTTCTTCTTCGATTTTACAAATCTACTAGGAAAAGGTGGAGGAGAAACATATGGAGGAATGAGGGTTATAGGATTTACCTGAGAAGTCACAATGTTTTGTTCATGGGGAAGTGTGTCAGCTCCTGCATCAGTTTTGTGATTTTCTTGGCATAGATATCAATTGCCTGTGTGGAGTAGACCTGCGAAGGATAGTCGCACTATAACCGTCTCTCTGGATTGCCACCGCTTGAGAATGATAATTTTCGATCTTCCGGGCCATCGAATTTGCTCATGCTAGTGGCCAATTGTCCCATTTGATTTGCCAGGTTTGGATACTTGCCCCAGTTTCCTGCTGGAATTGCATTGTGTTAGTGGCAAGTGCATTAACAATATCTTCGAGAGAAATACCTGAGTTTTGCGAAGCTGGTTGCGGTGCTGGATGTGGCATTGGTGGTGGTTGCATTTGAAATGGTTGCTGCACTCTAGGTTGATTGAAACTTTGTGGCCGATTGGTATCACATTTGGAGTGATTGGTTGATGATTCCAATAACTGAAATTATGTTGATCTTCCCATCCAGATATGTAAGTGCTAGAGAAAGGATCATACCATTGCATCGTTGTCCTGGAAATCACCCATGGCATGGCTTGTCCTATATATTCTTCTGTAAAGTTGGATACATGTCGATTGGAGCACATCGTTAGAATAATCCCTACATTTTCATAAGATTTGTTGCATATCTCCTACAGCCATGTTTTCAACAAGAGAGGTTAGCTCAGAAAGTTGTTGTTCAATGTTCGGAGTGCTTACCTCATTTACTCTCCATGGTACTTGTGGCTCAAATTCGCTACTGAATTGATAGTAGTTTACTGCCATGTTGTCTAAACACAAACAATCAGAAAAGAAAAACAAAGAAAATATGAATCAACAATGAAAACAAAAAAACAAATCGATTAGAAAATCAATCCCCGGCAACGGCGCCAAAAACTTGATGCGTTCGAAACTAGCAAGTATCTGTCACAAACAATAAAAAAAAAAAAAAAAAAACAAACAAAAAAACACAAGTAATAAAGTGATAAGTAAGATATCGTTCACACGAGGATTGATTCTAATTGAATTTGTTATTCGAAAGCAACAATAAACTAAATGAGGGGGTTTTGTTGATTGATTAACTAGATGAAATATTAATGCAATTAAAGAATAACAAAATAGAAAGTTAATTTGAGTAAAAACTCAATGAGAGAAACCTGGTTAAGGGATCCTTCTCTGCCACAAGATATGAATTTGCTAATTAATCATAGAATTGTCATCCAATTACACCATTGAAATTATCAAACCGCTTTATGATAACACAAGCTCTAGTTATCCCAATTTCCTTACTTTGTTGTTAAATAAAACAGGTCTCTTTATTAATCTCTTATCATGAAAACAATCTAGAACAAGAGAGTCTCTAATATTAATAATTGAGCATTACGATAAAGAAAGATAGGTTGATCTACAAGACAATTAAAACACACAAGCTCGGATTATTTACTTGGTTGTATTCTTCAATTGCAATCTCTGATCACCATTTTGCTACTAATGATTAGAAATTCAAGACAATTACGGATCAAGATTTCTAGTCTAGCAATAGACAATATCAAGATAATATTCAGTTGGCCACCCAAATACAATCCAGCAAGCAATCATAAGCATTAGACATGGGAAAATACAAGCAACTTTCAATTAGAAAATTGGATAACAACTTCTTGCACAATCAACTTACAAAAACCATATCAGGGGCTTTGAAATCACCCTCAACCAATTCAGAGTCAGTTACACATGTTTAAAAACGTGGTAAATACAATACAACATGGAGACATTCCAGAAAATGAAAGGGAAGGGAAAAAACTTAGCAAAATGGATGTATTCTCTTGGATTGTAGTTCTTCTTCTTTCCAAGCTTCCTTTCTCCTTCAAGAACTCCAAGAGATGAAAGCCAATATTCCAGAGCACCAATGAGCAGCTGACACATAAAGACCCCCGTAGAGGTTCTAGTCCCCATATTCCAGTTTGAAATTACAACCTCAAAAGGTGCTGTAAATCAGCATACTGCTAACAGTGAAACTTGCACTACAGCGGCACAAGTATCTTATACATGCTACAGTGGCAGTGAGTGGGAATTATATTTCTATATACTCGCACAAACTGTTTTGATTACAATCTTATTGCGTACACTGAATGGATTTATAAACCGTAAATTTTTCAAGAAAATAGACTTCGAGAGCTTTCCAACGATATATAATATGTCATCGGGTTCATTGTATATCAATACAATTAAATCCGAGAAGATGGTTGACTAGCAGAGGTGAAAATGAAGGGTTTTACTCCATGTTTGTGCAAGTTGCTCCAAAACTCCTACAAACATCAAAACCACACAAAAACATAAAAATACCAAGGAATATAGAAAAGAAACATGGAAGAATTGATATAAAAGTAATACATAAATAGACACGATCAGACACTTGTTATCAACACTTCTTTGGTTCTTTTGGAATGTTTCTTGATCCCTTATGTGCTCATCTAATAGCATGCCAAATTCCATCCTTGCGAGTTAACTCAAAACATGTTGGGCAAAGAATCAATAATGTCAACTGCAAAAACAGAATGCAAGTCACTAGGGTACCTCATTGCCTCAAAAATATTGAAACGGATCACTTTGCCATCAAACTCTATGGTGAAAGTGCCATCATGAACATCAATCTTGATTCTAGCAGTCTTCGAGAATGTTCTCCCTAAAAGAATCGGTGTTGGATTAGGAGATGTCTCATCCTCTATTTTAAGGACATAGAAGTTTGCTGAAAAAACCAATTGATTCACCTGCACAAGCACATCTTCCACAACTCTTTTGTGATATGCATTAAAATGATCAGCAA